>JAIUZE010039650.1:0-10238 GCA_022085475.1 Heliosperma pusillum | reverse complement strand
ATATTTCACGCTCGTGAAACTGTCTGTTACGCAAGGGTATTTGGTCAGCCACTATTTCACGCTCGTGACATGAGTTTCACGACCGTGACTTGGGTCAAGACAACTCCATTTTGTTCTAAACTCAACCATCATCAGCTATTATCATAAATCATCAATTCTCATATCAATTATCAACTAACAACAACTATCATCAACAACCCAATTCCTATGATTACTAATCTTATTCTAAATACGATTACTAACATAGAAAACACATTAAAACACGTAAATGATATCGAGTAACCCTTCACCGTTACCTTTA
The DNA here is from genome assembly GCA_022085475.1 of Heliosperma pusillum. NCBI lineage: Eukaryota > Viridiplantae > Streptophyta > Magnoliopsida > Caryophyllales > Caryophyllaceae > Heliosperma > Heliosperma pusillum. The sequence continues at coordinate 9,937 of JAIUZE010039650.1, read as the reverse complement.
TGCGTCTTTAAACGATTTCTAAGCCCTCCTCCACTAGATAGTAATCTTTGTCGGGGGTCTAGAAAGTCTCCACCTAAACAAAGACGACAAAAGATGAATATAATTCACCTTTGAGAAAGACGGATAAATTGAAAAGCGAGAAAGACGGTAATTTTATTACCAATACGGATAGAGGAAGATAAGAGGGGAAGAATAAGACGAACTTACGTGAATTTGAGCGAGAAACGAATGAGTTATGACGAATCTAAGCTTGGATAAAAAATGGAGGCAAGGGTTTTGGTTTTCTTAGTGAGGAAGAAAGTGTTGTGTTTGTGTGAGTATGAATTAGGTTAGGAGGTAGTATGAGGGAGTATGAGTGAAAAAGTCAATAAAAAGTCAAAGACGACTTAAGACGGGATTTACTTGAAATCTCGCGGAACATCCAAATACGAACTCGGAAATTCTAAATTCGACTCGGAAAAATTAAATTCTAAAATTAAAACTTAATTTCACTGAAAAGTATCCGTAAAATATTTTCACTATAAAAATAGGGTACATTTGCGGGTGTTACAAACACCCCACCTTTTAAAAAGTTTCGTCCTCGAAACTTGAGAGTAGAAAACAAAAGTATTAAGGACAAGAATCGGTTTTCAAAATTAATACCAAAACTTTTATAAGGTAAACATTTATGAAAAGATGTTCTTCTCGAAACGGTTTAAGGAAGTTTTTATAAGTGCGAAACTTTATTTACGAATCACAAGAGTGCCCGTCGCGAACGAGTACTCTAGTTATCCAAATCAAATCATTGTCGAAATAGTGAAATCGAAATTCAAAATAAACCGATCGTGCCTGTCGCAAGCCCGATACAAAGATAAATTACCCAGACTAGGCTAATAATAAATTAATGTAATTAGGGAAGTAGAGGTCGATCCTCAGGGAGATGGTGTTTCCTATGGATTGTGATTCGTCTCACAATTGACCTTTATCTAATGATTTTCTGGGTATTGGAATTTGTGATGTCTAAACTAACGAAAGGCATAAATAAAAACAAAATGAAAACAAACTAGAATGAAAACAATAAAGCAAACGATAAATTAACAATAATGAGAAGCATCTAGGGAAATAGGTTCACACATGTAGATTGACATATTGATAAAATTGGATTTAAGATATGCAAATAATTCATTGAGCGTTCGTAAGAATGGTGTGTTCATTACAATCATAGATCAGATGGTCTAGCAGGCTTTTAGTGCGATTTACTAGGTCTTAATCCACCATGTCACGCTTTGTCTATTCAATTCCTGTATATCTACCTTGGAAAAGCATTCCATACTAGTCAATGATTGTGATCAAGAATCGTCAACTATCGTTAAAGTCCAAACATGCATAGACACAATGTTTTAAAAGCACAATTTCCTTTATCCAATTATCATCTTTTAATCAATCTAACATGGCTACCCTACACCCTAGAAAGGTGACTACTCACTCATGATTATGTTTATGACTAAGATGATATTAACAATGAAAGTTAAGATAGGCATATGTAGTTGATTTTGACAATAATTTAGACTCTCTATGTGGCGATAATAACGACGCTATATGACAATCTAAGAAATGAAACTATGATTATAACAACATGAAAATGAATCTAATTGATATGAATAGAAAATAACAATCAAATGGAAAACAATAAAGAACAATAAGCAAAGGATAAATTAGGAATACCTAGGTGATGATCAACGATGAAAGTGATAACAATAATAGAAATCCCTTGCATAGAAATACCGTACCTTGAATTACAACTCTTGAACCCAACAAAGTAGATACAAAGATCGAAATTCTTATTGAACTATACTAATGTTTTGATAGGAAATGGACAGAAATAAGCTAAAAACAAAAGACAAAAGTAGAAGATAATCTAAACTAGAAAGACTAAAACTAAAGAGAAAACTAATAAGAAGATTGTATGAAATATAGGATTAGATTGTGTAAGATAGTGTAAGATAGTGTGTTTGTGTTGTGAGGCTAGAGCATCTATTTATAGTATTAGGGTTTCGTGGAGAAGAGGTCGGGCATTAAATACATAGGGCAAATTTAGGAAGAAGGAGCCGCAATGCTTGGAGCAGCACACATCCCCGATCTGGTACACACTTACCCGATCGGGTAAGTCGTCTTCTGGAAACTCTTGACTAACGCTTCATCTTCCTTTGCTTGACTTGACTTCCAACATCCCCCTTGACTTATACAATCGGGTTTGTTGCTTGGATATGATGTAAAGCGATGAATTTTCCCGTCTAATTGATTGGTTTTCCGACAACTACGAAACCGTCTTTGTTTCTTTTCTCTCTTAAGTTAGTGAACCTTCTTGAAATGCCTTACACATGGTCAAGCTTTCTTCTTTGAATCGTCGGGTTCTAGGGAAATGCTCGGGAATGTAGAAAAAGGGCGTAGAAACATCACTTTCCCTACAAAACAAGTTAGAACACAGGAATTCGCCTAGAAGACGATATTAGCTCATAAAATGGCTTAACAAAGCACAAATGACATACAAAATCGAGCTAAAGTGGGGGTTAAAATCATACAAATATTCACTTATCAAACTCTCCCAAGCTAAACCTTTTCTTGTCCTCAAGCAAACATAACAAACAATACCAGGACAAGGTTGCAAGCATTGGCTACTATACCATCAAGAAACAAATCTCAACATAAAGCTTTGAAAACATAATGTGTGACACCCTCAAATTTGCGGAAAGAAAAAAAATAATTTAAATACATACTGAAGGTGTCCGAAATAAAAGGGTCATTACAATACGGAAATAATATTCTACAAAAGAAATATACAAGACGGGAGACATATCTCCCGTATAAATACGGAAATGAAAGAGTGTATAATAATATACAATCTAAGAACCGAATATAGGTCCAAGGTAATCCTTCGCTCGCTAGCTCGTCAATGTACCCAATGTATGCATTCACCACCTGTTCGACCGCATTAAATATAAACACGGAAGCCACAGTCAGTGGGGAGTAACTCCGAGTCCTCCCAGCCACGAAATGTCAAGTTTAATAAAACATGAATAACATAAAAGCAATGTATATGGACAATACAAAAATTTAACATATATGATATGCTTTTCATGTTATGAAACAGATAACTAACAAATAACCTAGCATGTGAAAGCTATCAGGTGAAACCGATAATAAACTATAACTCGAGGTAGGGAAGCTGGTATGCTAGCTCAGAGGTTCCTCTCAGAAACATGGCCGTGATACACTCAAACCCTACTCAACACGTACTCATGTGAATCAGTTAACAATCGGTAATCCAAACTCTATCAATCTTAGCCGGCTTGCATCTCACCTTCTAAAACTCATAGAATCATACATACATGAAAGACCAATCCTTCTACAAACAGGCATAAGTTCCTAGGACGGCCAATAGTCATCTGTAACTCGAGTCTATACCACAAGGTAGGAAAACATCCTAGTCCTAGACTGATCAGACCTAGCGACAACAGCTAACCCATTCCCTGTCTCATTACATAACCGTACATGCGAAACTCTGCTAGGCGACCCCCTAAGCAGAGATGGCTAGTACTTAAGCTGGCTCCCTTCCCCAAAGTGGAAACTCTTAGGATGCCATGCCCCCGGCTTGGTATCAAAAGGCCCAGGCCAGTGACACAAACGCTATCAGTGGTGAACATATACTCGTTAAAGTTGGTAAGGCCTATCAATGTCATGGTCCAAGATACTCATTTAGAATTAGAAGGGTCAATACGCCATATACTCATAATTCTCTATGGGTACTTAGTCAACACGACACCAACCATATAATTAAACAGTCACGGAAACCATTTCCTAACATGTGACTAATTGCATATAAATCATAATCAAATAACATATCGCCTCATATCTACTAAGGCTAATTCATTAATTAAATACAACCTTACGTGAAGACAAATCCCCGACCCGAGTCCCGCGACGGGTCATCAGTCAAATCGGGGCTGACTAGATCTTAGTTTGACCAAACCCGTTGGATCAAACCGGCTAGAAACAGAGTCTTTATCACATAGACATAAAATCAACATATTCATTACATGTTATTTTAATAAAGCTTCTAACATGTGAATTAGTAAATCTTACGTAAAACCCCGCTTGACTTAAAGGATATCAAAATAAACTACGATCTCGTCTTATAATTTCTAACATGTGAGAAATAATAATTTTATGAAAAACCTTTTTAATTAAATATTTTACTTTTTAATATTTCCCACTTGCTAAATATTACAAAACACGATAAAAATGACGATAACTCAAAAACCGTCACAAGTCCCAAAGTGGGACCCACGGGCTGAATTGGGCCGGACCCCACATGGGCCTGGATGGGGCCCCACGGGCCTAAATGGGCTGTTTTGGCAGATTTTATACTTTTTACAAAAACCGTTTCTTAATTAGTTCCCGCATGCTTAACTTAATTAAAACCCGTCAAAACAACCACATAACAATCAAACATCGACACAACCCAAAGACCAAAACCCGGACCCACCATGGACCAACCCAGACCGGGCTGAACCGGCCTGGACCGGCCTGGTTTGGACCGGTTTCCAGCCACCATTTCGGCCACCACCACTACAACAACACCCAATTGTTTCTAACATGTTTTAATTAATCAACACCCATTTTAACAACCAATTTAACCATCCAGCATACAACAATCATCATCATGAAGAAATCATAAAAATATAACAAGAACACCAACATATTTATAATTCCTACAACATAATAAAATTAACAACTTATCATGTTACTAACTAAAAATCATAAAATCATAATAATATGAACAAAACTAAAGATGAACCAAAAACTAAAGAAAACCAAAGCTATGTAACATATATCCGTCGAGTAACTCGGAATCGTTACCTTCGCTTAGAAAAATCAATTAGCACCAAAATAAGAATTATAAACTAAGAAACCCGTCTTCTAATCTTCCCCTAATATATACGAGTCACCAAACTCGTCTTCAAAATCTACCCCTATAAGAAATGACAAGTAAAACATTATTAGAAGTAAAAATAGATTTTCCATAATTAAAGTGGTGAAAACGATTTTGACGGAATTGAAAATAAACCGTACGTGAAGATGGGGAGCGAAGAGGAGAGTCTAGAAATATAAGTTAGGACGGATTTAATTAAGAAATGAAGATTTTATGAAGGTTTTGCTCAAGAACGATGATGAACAATTGAAGAACACGAAGAACAAATGAAGAACGATTAAAGAAAGTGATATTTTGATCTTTATTTGATTTGTTGAAAAATGAAACGTTGTTAGTGAGTTATGTTGGGTGAGGGAGCCGTGTATTATAGAGGAAATATGGAGTCGGATTTCGAAATTGTTGTTACGGAATTAACTCGCGTTAAATAATTATATTACGGTCATTGATTAAATATTACGTTAATTATATTAAATATCTAGATATTATGTTATATTAATGAAAAGAAATCAAAATATCAAGCCTATTAGAAGAGGAAAGAGCCGTGTGATGTTGGGTGATATCGGGTCTGATTTTGGGCGATTTGCGTAATTTTCGTTAACTGATCGATAAAGTTAATAAATATCTAGATATTTTGATTAGTTTAATCAAAATAATTAAAATATCTATTTGTGAGTGGAAAGCGATGACACGCGCGTGTGACTCATGCCAAAGTCGAGTTTCGATTTGTTTCGCGCTTTACGATGAGCCGGAAATAGTTAAATGACGTTCGGTTAAAACCGTAAACGTTATTCTTTAAATTCCGAATAAATTCAAAATAATTATATTAAATTATGATAAATCTTAATAAATCTAAATCAAAATAAATCAAAAATATTATTTTTTTAAATAAAATTTCGGTCTTCAAACTTATGAGACGAGTCGGGAAAAGTCAACGAAAGTCAAAGTCGACTTAAAAATCGAGAAAAGTCAAAGATGACTTAAAAGTCAAGAAAAAGTTTATGACGACTTAAAAATCAAGAAAAGTCGATGACGACTTTTAAAAAGTCAAGGAAAGTCAAAGACGACTTAAAAAGTCAAGAAAAGTCAAAGATGACTAAAAACGGTCTTTTCACGAAATCTCTCAGAAATTCCAAATACGAACGCGGAATTTCAAAATAAGACTCGGAACAAAAATTCCTATTTTAAAAAACTAAGTTCTACTGAAAAGTGTTAGTAATATTTTTACTAGAAAAATTGGCATTTTTCGGGTTGTTACAATCACCCCTCCTTTTAAAAAGTTTCGTCCTCGAAACTTAGAAGAAGGAACGTAACATATATGTAGGTCTATTTCAAACTGTTAAAAATATACTTGTAATATAAATATAGGATCTTATCAATGGAACGGAAGGTTCTCGTCGGCCGTTAAGAACATCGACGTCCCACGTCAAAGACTTTAAAAGATACATTTTCTCATCAATAAATGAGGAAAACTAGTTATCGAACGTTTCCAATAACAAGTCTCAACACTCCTTGACGGTAAAATACTTGAAATCATAAAATATTTCCTAAAGCTTTTAGTTCAAAAATTTTATAGTATAGGTACTAACTTTACTATCTATGCCTAAAATTTCTAACTAAAGCTTCTAGTAATCTATCTATAAGAAAATGATATTCGAAAGAAAGAACGGAATATTCGAAAAATAAATCGAATAGAAAGAAGAAAGAAAGAAGGAAAGAATAAAGAAGAACGAAGGGTGAACCCCAATACTATCTTCCCTCTATGAAAATTCTAATGTCGATAGTAACTCGACAATACTAACTGTACAAGTAAACTAGTCCTCAAGGGAGTGCAATATATCCTCAACATTTCAATCATCGGATTCCTACCAAAATCTTTCATAAGCATGCCACATCGAGTAGCAATTCCCAATTATTCCAATTCAATTAAAATCTTCTAAGGTCCATCGAAACTATTATTGGAAATCACCATCAAAATATTTATAATTAAGGGAACAAGACCGCTAACCACCACTAAGTAAAGAACTTACGATGAAATCCTTTAATCCAACTTATTCCCAAAAATGTATTATCCAAATTATTTACAATAAACCTTCTCATCCTCAAAAGTTAAATCTCGAAACCTCAAAGAGATTAGTCACACAAAACTCGATTCACTTAACTTTTGCCAAACATCGGGCAATGCGACCGTAATCGATTTATCTATTTTTTTCCCAATTATTAATACATCGGTTTTCGCTTATGTCGATATTCCTCAAGTAGTCATCATATCCTAATTCCACAAAGTATTTATTCCCGTTAGGGTCCAACATTTAACGACAACAAATTCCAAAGTAACATTAAAAATCACTCAACTTTCTAACCATAACTACAACTATTATTAAGCTTATTTCGATCCTCAAAAGATATTGCAACTTCAAGCTTTCATATTTTAAAACCACTAGGATAGTTTCTTCCTAAACTTATTCTCTATTTTCCATAATCATTTAAACACGAAACTAGCTCCATAGGATGGTTAGGTATCATATTTGAAACGCCTTCAAAACACCTCTACTAACCCTTACGATAGCTAAAAGAAAATTACCTCTCAAGAGAGTAGGGATAAAAGATCATGATACTAGGAACATTAGGAAGCATTATTAAAGACTAAGATAAGATGAAAAAGACGAAGGCGAAAAAGGAAAACGAGGCTGAGGAAGAGACAAAGAAGCTCCTGTATCTAATAAAATTAGACACGGATTTCATAAATTGAGACGTACCAGTCACCAGGTCTGGTTGAGCATCGGCCTCAGCGCGGCTCATAACGAAAACTCGACCCTTAGGTCTCCCAGAAACAACCGGTGTAAAAGTTGTCTTCTTCTTATCAGGACATTCATCATACCTGTGTCCCGGTTTCTGACAATTAAAGCACACCAGTGGCTTGTTGAAACAGCTAAAACCCGGATGCATAGGCATCTTGCACCGAAAGCAGATACGACCCTTAGGGTCGTTGTTGTTGCTAGGGAAGAATGGACGGTTTGTCGGAGCTGCTTGTCCACTCTGAAAGTTTCTCCTCTTGTTTGGAAAAGAAGGAGAAAAGGAAGGTCGGGAAGTAGGATATAGAGGTCTCTTGCCAAAGGCATTAGGAGCTACAAACGAAGTACGGGCCTCTTCGGCAATCTCCCAAATAGAACTCTCTGCCCAAATGGCATCATTATAGATCGAGACAAAAGAAGTAGAACCTCTACTGATCTTCCCCTTTATCTGGGGAGAAAGCTTTCCCAGATAAAAGAAGGCTTTGTCTTCCTCTACTCTAATAAGTCGAGTGGCATAATGAGCCAACTCATTGAACCGGGTAGTAAACTCCTGAACTGATAGTTTTTCTTGCTTGAAATCCATAAACTCTTTCAGCTTTTGTTGTCTCAACTCATCGGGGTAAAACCTCGCTTTCAAGAGCTCACGGAAACGAGCCCACCCAAAATTAGGCTCCAACTTAGCGGTAGGACCAGAAAGAGTCCACCACTGATCCGCTTCCTTCTCTAAGAAGTGAGAAGCAAGACGGACCTTATCCTCTTCAAGGACATCATAAAGAGAAAAACTCTTTTCCATTTCTCGTAACCACACAGAAAGCTTAACGGGATCAACTTCGCCATCGTAGGTTTTGGCTTGGCTCCTCGATAGCTGTGAAGCAACCCACGTATAACTCCCGTGTCTCTCACGATCGGGAATAGGATTAGGAATCTGATTTGCTTGCTGGTTTTGCTGGTTTTGGATAATAACGGTAAGATCTGCTAAAATCGTGTTGTCAATCCTCGGAGGCATCTTGCAAAATAAAACCCAGATTAGTACTTATCATTTAGCAAGAACAAAGAGACTACAACATAAATCCTAATCTACCCATCTTACCCTTCTATCTCACGGTTTATTATTTCTTAAGGTCAAGTTATTTATGCACGGGTACACAAACGTGCGTCGGGAGCAAAATAGCTCTGATACCAACTGTGACACCCTCAAATTTGCGGAAAGAAAAAAAAAAATTTAAATACATAAAAGAAATAAGATAGTACAAAACGAAGGTGTCATAAAATAAAAAGGTCATTACAAAACGAAAATAATATTCTACAAAAGAAATATACAAGACGGGAGACATATCTCCCGTATAAATACGGAAATAAAAGAGTGTATAATAATATACAAACTATGAACCGAATATAGGTCCAAGGTAAATACTTCGCTCGCTAGCTCGTCCATGTACCCCAAAATATGCAACACCACCTGTTCGACCGCATTAAATATAAACACGGAAGCCACAGTCAGTGGGGAGTAACTCCGAGTTCTCCCAGCCACGAAATGTCGAGTTTAATTAAACATGAATAACATAAAAGCAATGTATATGGGAAATACAAAACGTTAACATATAAGATATGCTTTTCATGTTATGAAACAAATAACTAACATATAACCTATCATATGAAAGCTATCATGTGAATCCGATAATAAAATATAACTCGCGGTAGGGAAGCTGGTATGCTGGCTCAGCGGTTACCACGTAACATGGCCCTGATACACTCAAACCCTAATCAACACGTAATCATGTGAATCAGTTAACAATCGGTAATCCAAATTCTATCAATCCTAGCCGGCTTGCATCTCACCTTCTAGAACTCATAGAATCATACAAACATGAAAGACCAATACCTCTACAAACAGGCAGAAGTTCTTAGCACCGTCAATAGAAGACTTCTGTAACTCGAGGCTATACCACAAGGTAGGAAAACATCCTAGTCCTAGACTGATCAGACCTAGCGACAACAGATATTCCATTCCCCGTCCCATGACATAACCGTCTATGAGAAACTCTACTAGGCGACCCCCTAAGCAGAGATGGCTAGTACTTAAGCTGGCTCCCTTCCCAAAGCGGGACTCTTAGGATGCCATGCCCCGACTTGGATATAAACCCACCAAGCCGGGACACAAAAGCTATTAACC
>JAIUZE010039648.1:0-11119 GCA_022085475.1 Heliosperma pusillum | reverse complement strand
CCGTCTTTCTCGCTTTTAAATTATCCGTCTTTCTCAAGGTGAATGATATTCATCTTTTATTATCTAATTGTATGTAGGTGGAGACTAGGAAGGTTTAGAATCGATTAAAGACGCGTAAAGGTAACGGTGAAGGGTTACTCGATATCATTTACGTGTTTTACATGCTTTATATGTTAGAATTCGTATTTAGAATATGATTTGTAAGCTTAGGAATTATGTTATGGATGATGATTGTTGTTATGTGATGATTTTTGATGATGAATATTGATTGTTGTTAGTTGATAGAAGTAAATTATGAAAATTGGAAATGATAGAAATGGTGTTGTTGTTCTCGGGTGGACTCGTGCAATAACAGCACTGACCCTTTTTGGTAGAATGCTCATATCTCCTTCGTTACTTGCTTGTTTTGGGCTTGTGACCACTCGTTGGAACCGTAAGAGGATAAGCTATCACCTCGACTTGGAATTACTGCATTCCCATATCTAGAACTCTAGTTATGACAGTTTGAAGTGAACCCTTGTTTAAGTTAGTTTCCAAACTTGTTGTTTTGGAGAGTTATCTATGTTTCTTATTTTTTATGCTTCTTAAACTTGGTCTAATGCTTGGGTATCATGTATTGATTCATGTTTTGGATATATGATATTTTCCTTCGCTTGTATCACATGTTTTGTGACGGTTTTTGCTATGTCCCACTTTGAGTCGATTTTTACAAATGTTACGGTTCGAGCACTATTTTGTCTTGTGCTTTATACTCTCATTTCCTTGGCTACCTTCCCGTTCGTAAGGCTGGAATGTCGGAACGGAGAGGTATCCTACTGCTTAATTGCATATGTAGTGGGGATACGACGACGTTGTTGGGAGTTGAACGCTATGCGTTGATCGACCCGGCCGTCAAATGTTGTGTACTTGCGAGGTGGTGTTATTTGCATGTAGCGTACCGCATGTTATGAGGCTTGAGCTATTTTTTCCGCCTCTTTCGTGAATTGATCTACCGAATTTGGAGTACTCGGCATATATATTGTAAGACCGAGTCTTGGATGTGAAACGTCATCGGGTGTCGAATCGGAACATGATTTATTCCGAGAGTCTGGCCAGGTTTAGACTAGGACCGTATTATTATCGTCGTCCTACCAGGAGGAAATTAGTCTACATATACGAAATGTCATCGTGTATGAGTTGAGGGAAATGTCATCCGTGAACGCCTTTTAATCATACTTGCCATGTACACGATGCTAGTGCGTTTCATTTACCGTGAGAGTTGTCGTCTTTGTGTCGTCGTTCTTTGAATGCTTGATTTCATGATATTATTCATGGTCATTGCATGATTGGACACCGTCAATGTCTTGGTTCGTGAATGGATGATAATATGTTGGATTGATTGTGATCATCGCATGACTTGACTTGGTTTGTCTGTCGAGTCTCAATCTTATCAAACTTATACCGCTAACGGTGAGATGCAAGCCCTAGTGAGCGTATTCGGTTGCCTAAGAGTGTCGTCCCCGAGTCTTTGAATAACATGATGGTTTCGGATTTGATTTCCACATGATCTTATCATTATATATTGGATTGCCTATCTATTCTTATCGTAACTCACATGTATATCTATATATGCATGATTTTACTTTTGTATTTCCTTATATGTACGTTTAAGGTGATATGGCTGGGAGAACCCGGAGTTACTCCCCACTGATTGTGGCGTTCATGTTTTCCATGAATGAACAGGTTGCTTGCATGGATGGCTTTTTGCTTATGCTATTTTGGGTTCGGGTGTGAGCTAGCGGGCGTTGTCCCTGGATGAAACACCTCTAGACGTTGTTGAGCTAGTTGCTAATTACTTTGTCTTTTGTTAACACTTTGAGAGACTACGTCTCTTGTGGTATTTTTATTTAGTTTGTAATATTTTGACACTCCTCGTATTTATCTATCTTGCATGTATAAAGGTTTTTAAAATACCGTATTTCCGCAGTTTACTTCACATGCTTGTAATGTTTAATATTTCCGCATTCGCGAGGTTGCAACAGTGGTTTTTTTGGGGGAAATTTTTTATCAGAGCTTTATCGCTCCCGACCCACCCACGTGAAAACCCTAATTAAACTACTGACCTTGAAAATAATAATGGTGAGATGTGTAGAAAATTAAGGACTTTACTTGGTAGTCTTTGGTGTACTTGATGTTTGTTAGGTTCTAACTCGTTTGTTGATTGTGTTGAGTGATGTTATGTTTGTTTGTATCTACCGTTTTGAGGTGGATCATTGTGTTACCTAGGAGAAGTATTCTCTACCGAATATTTGAAGATTTACAAGCCTAATTGAAGTGTATTTCTTCTTCATCTATGAATTCTCTCGTCCTTATTGTATTATGCTCTCTTCCTTCTATCTAGGTGCTTCTTTCTCTTCTAACTTGTTTGCCTCTTGGAAATTACTCTTGATAGTTTCCTCCATCTTACCATTAGTATCCTTACCTTCCTCTTGTAACATTTTTGTGGATGCCATACCCATTTGTTTGTAGTATATTATACTTGGTCGGAAGGACTTGAATTTTGTGGAATATTAGTATTTGTTAGAATGAATTTGTGATTTAAGGAAAATGGTGTAAATCTTAATTCACCCTATATTGATGATTGGTTGTATCTCTAAGGAAAGGTAGTAAGATAAGTTTGATGATTTTAATGCTTGATGCTTGCCATGACTAATGAGTTGATAGTTCATGGTATTTGATGGTGTAAGGTTGGATGAGTTGGCAAGGACTTCTTAACCCATTAGTGATTTAATCTTTTGAGCTTAGAAGTTTTGTATTGTTTTGAAGACCATGCTTATGATAGGTCTAATTGGGTAAATAAGAAGTTTTGTATGATATCTTGAGGTGCGAAATACTTTTGAGGTTAAGTGACGTCTTGTGGTTTCCTATTGTGTGTTTGTGAGTATAGGCTTGGTGGAAAGGCATTTGGCTATAGTTCTTGGATTTAAAGATATGATCTTATCTTATGGTATTGGAGACTCGTTTGAAGTAGTAAGGATTTGTTGTAAGTTGAACCATATTACATGAGGATTATAGATATGAGCGAGATTCGATGATGTGAGCTATGATAGAATTACCTTGGGATGTTAATGATGATGTTTGGCTTGATGTTGTAATTTGTTAATAATGAACTCGTGGGCTATATGATGTTGATAATGACGTTTTGTTCGGTGTTCTACCTTGTGGGCCGTAGGAGTTGAAAAGAGATTAGTATGGAGAATTCCTTACTGGTTCTTCGGTTTTTGAAACCTTTGGGAATGTGTCAAATTATGGAGTTGAGAGAATGTTACTATGCTTGAGTTGCAATTCCACATTTGGGAATCCGTGTTATATGAAAGGGTGGATAAATTGGGTTGTAGTCGATTTATCAAATCTAGGTGTACCTTACTTTGATGATTGTACGTGGTACGATGGTCCCTTGTAAGAGACCTTTGTTTGGGATGAGTTGCTTTACTATCACCCTAAGTATGAAAGGAGAAACTTTGTGGATTAAATCTTAAACCCTTACTCGTGCCATCATTCCTTTTCATTTCCATTCTTGAATGTTTTTGTCAAGATTGATCTTTAAGAAATTACAGGCTCGTACTTTCTTTCTTACTCAGATATCTTCATAACTCTACTATCTGCTTTGTCTCTTTCTTGCCCTCGTTATTTTCAGCGTTCCTCTCTTTTAATCTCGTGCCTGATTTTATTCTCGTGTTCTCCTTGAGATTTCTTATCGTTTCCTATGTCGTTGCCGCTTCATCTTTTCCTTAGTGGATTGGATATTCCGTTTGTAAGGCTCAGAGAGTAAGAGTAATGTATTTTGGAATTCTTTAGTTAGAAGATGTGTCTTTGGATTGAGCAAAGTTCAGGTTGTATTTGATCATGAGAATTAAGACTTAAGCTCTAGGATGAATCCTAATAGTGATAATGTATCCTCTCTTGGTGATGTTAGATTCGGAGTTTGGTATTGTAGTGTTGTTTTGAGAATTGAGGTGATCATGATAATAGTTTGTTGATGTTGGGTATTATAACGGTTGCTTGGGATATCATTTGGGAATTAGATGTCTCTAATTGGTGGATTCTAAAAGAGACTTTGCTTTAGGGTAATTGAGTTGGTACCCAAAGTTTGAGGAGTTTTGTCATCAATGAGAATCGATTCATTTTGAGTTTTAGATGAAATATATGATTTGAATGGTTGTTTGATTTCCAAGTGATTGGTCATTTGCGGTTTGGGATTAGTAATTCTCTTTTATTCTTAAGGAATCATAGTTTGAAATTGAGAAATGTTCGTTGCAAGCTTTGGATAATGAATGCTCGGTTGTTATGGATTATAGAGTTAGAATGGTGAACCCATTTATCTTGAGGATTAGTAACCTCCATAGTTTGCTAATGTGACTATTTATAGTTGAGGCTTCGAGCGTAGTAATGATCGAATTAAGGATGTTATGGCGTATTAAAGAATCCTTATAACCGATAATGGATTGTGGATTTTCCCTTGTCGTGAGACTTTGGATGAGGCTAGTTGAATCTTAGATAATTGTGTTTGATGCTTTGATTGTGTTTTGATTTTTGAAGATGAGAAAGTTCATTGTTAATAACTTAGGATAATGAATTTTGGAATAAATTGGATCAAAGGATTTCATAGTAAGCCTCTTTTACCTTGTGGTTGTTAACGATCATGTTTCCCTAGATATAAATATTTTGTTGGTGGTTTCCAATAAGAGTTTTGATGAAGCTAAGAAGACTAGAGTGCGTAATGAATCTTTCATGTGGTTGTTAGTTGTGGAGTCTACCGTGCCGATGGACCTTAGAAGATTCTAATTGAATTTGAATAATTGGAAGTTGTTACTCGAAGTTTCATGATTATGAAATATTTTGGTAGGAATCTGATGATTGAAAATGTTGAGGATATATTGCACTCTCTTGAGGACTAGTTTACTTGTGCTGTTAGTAAGGTCGAGTGGCGATTGACATTTGAATAGATGGAAGATAGCATTGTGGTTCATTCCTCTCTATTCCCTCAAATTGATCCTTACTCAATCCGCCACTTTTCAATCCTTCCCCTTTTTAGTCCATTTTACTCGTTTGGACGTACCTCTTGGCATCGCGATTTGTAATGTCGATGTTCGAGTTCGCTCTAAGTTCGTGTAATGTCTTCTTATTTTTATTTTCCTTTGAGAAAACCTTCAAATCTCAATATCGTATTTCTAATTTTAACTTTTCAAGATAGTCTAAAGAAGGACTTTATATACTCTTTTTGGAGAAAATAGATTCTTTCGCTTTTATATTTGGATTTTGTGTTTGGTTGGGTGTTTAGATCTGTTATTGGAGACGTCCGGTGACTAGTCTTGCACTTACTAACACTTGTTTTGATTTTCGATTTCACTGTTTCGGCATTGATTTAATTTGTGATAGCTAGAGTTCTCGTTCACGACGGGCACTCTTGTGATTCGTAAATAAAGTTTCTCACTTATGAAAAATTTACTTAAACCGTTTTCGTGAAGAACCTCGTTTCATAAATGTTTCCCTTGTAAAAGCTTTCTTGTTAATTTTTTAAAACCGATTCTTGTCTTTGATACTTTTGTTTTCTAAATATCAAGTTTCGAGGACGAAACTTTTTAAAAGGTGGGGTGATTTTAACACCCGGAAATGTACCCTATTTTTCTAGTAGAAATATTTTACGGAAACTTTTCAGCAAATTTAAGTTTTAATTTAGAATTTAATGTTTCGAGTCGAATTTAGAATTTCCGAGTTCGTATTTGGAATTTCCGCGAGATTCCATGAGAATCCCGTCTTACGGCGTCTTTGACTTTTCTTGACTTTTGAGTCGTCTTTGACTTTTCTTGACTTTTGAGTCGTCTTTGACTTTTCTTGACTTTTGAGTCGTCTTTGACTTTTCTTGCCTCTTAAGTCGACTTTGACTTTCGTTGACTTTTCCGACTCACCCTTTACTTATACTCCCTCATACTCCTTAACCTATTTCATTAACACAAACACCAAAATCAATCCTTCTTCCTCATCAAATCACCAAAACCTAAACCCCTCTTTGATCCGATCTTATAATCATCATACCGCATTCGTTTCTTGTCGGAATTCGCGTAAGTTCGTCTTATACTTCCCCTCTTAGCTTCCTCTATCCGTATTGGTAATAAAATTACCGTCTTTCTCGCTTTTTTAAATTATCCGTCTTTCTCAAGGTGGATGATATTCCTCTTTTATTATCTAATTGTTTGTAGGTGGAGACTAGGAAAGCTTAGTAACCGTTTAAAGACGCGTAAAGGTAATGGTGAAGGGTTACTCGATATCATTTACGTGTTTTACATGCTTTATATGTTAGAATTCGTATTTAGAATATGATTTGTAAGCTTAGGAATTATGTTAGGGATGATGATTGTTGTTATTTGATGATTTTTGATGATGAATATTGATTGTTGTTAGTTGATAGAAGTAAATTATGAAAATTGGAAATGATAGAAATGGTGTTGTTGTTCTCGGGTGGACTCGTGCAAATTCACAGCACCGACCCTTTTTCGTAGAATGCTCATATCTCCTTCGTTACTTGCTTGTTTTGGGCTTGTGACCATTCGTTGGAACCGTAAAGAGGCATAATCTATCACCTCGCTTGGAATTTATGCATTCCCATATCTAGAACTCTAGTTATGACCGTTTGAAGTGAACCCTTGTTTTAGTTAGTTTCCAAACTTGTTGTTTTGAAGAGGTATCTATGTTTCTATTTATTATGCTTCTTAAACTTGGTCTAATGCTTATGTATAATGTATTGATGCATGTTTATCATAGTTACATTTATATAATGCCATGTTCTCAGGTTTTGTGACGGTTTTTGGTATGTTCCCACTTTGAGTCGGTTTCTACAAATGATACGGTTTGAACACTATTTTGTCTTGTGCTTTGTACTCTCATTCCCTTGGCTACCTTCCCGTTCGTAAGGCTGGAATGTCGGAACGGAGAGGTATCCTACTGCTTAAATGCATGTGTTAGTGGGCATACGACGACGTGGTTGGGAGTTGAACGCTATGCGTTGATCGACCCGGCCGTCAAATGTTGTGTACTTGCGAGGTGGTGTTATTTGCATGTAGCGTACCGCTTGTTATGAGGCTTGAGCTCTTTTCCGCCTCTTTCGTGAATTGATATACCGAATTTGGGGTACTCGGCGTTTTCTTTGTAAGACCGAGTCTTGGATGCGAAATGTTTATCGCATGTCGAATCGGAACACGTTTATTCCGAGAATCTGGCCAGGTTTAGACTAGGACCGTATTATTATCGTCGTGCTACAAGGAGGAAATTAGTCTACATATACGAAATGTAGCATCGTGTATGAGTTCAGGGAAATGTCATCCCGTGGATGCCTTTTAATCATTCTTGCTGGGACACGATGCTAGTGCGTTTCATTTACCGTGAGAGTTGTCGTCTTGTGTCGTCTTTGAGTGCGTGATTTCATGATATTGTTCATGGTCATTGCATGATTGGACACCGTCATTGTCTTGGTTCGTGAATGGATGATAATATGTTGGAATTGTGTAATCATCGCAGGACTTGACTGGTTTGTCTGTCGAGTCTCAATCTTATCAATCTTATACAGCTAACGGTGAGATGTAAGCCCTAGTGAGCGTATTCGATTGCCTAAGAGTGTCTTTCCCGAGTCTTTGAATAGCATGATGGTTCGGATTTGATTTCCATATGATCTTATCATTATATCTCGTATTGCCTATCTATTCTTATCGTATCTCACATGGATATCTATATATGCATGATTTTACTTTTGTATTTCCTTATATGTACGTTTGATGTGATATGGCTGGGAGAACCCGGAGTTACTCCCCACTGATTGTGGCGTTCATGTTTTTCATGAATGAAAAGGTTGCTTGCATGGATGGCTTTTTGCTTATGCTATTTTGGGTTCGGGTGTGAGCTAGCGGGCGTTGTCCCTGGATGAAACACCTCTAGACGTTGTTTAGCTAGTTGCTAATTACTTTGTCTTTTGTTGACACTTTGAGAGACTACGTCTCTTGTGGTATTTTTACTTAGTTTGTAATATTTTGACACTCCTCGTATTTTTCTATCTTGCATGTATAAAGTTTTTTTAAAATACCGTATTTTCCGCTATATAATTCACATGCTTGTATGTTTTATATTTCCGCATTCGCGAGGGTTGTCACAGTTGGTATCAGAGCTTTATCGCTACCGACGCACACACGTGAACCCTAAACTTAAATTACTTGACCTTGAAATAATAAATGAGAGATGGGTAGACTTAAGGACCTAAGTCGGTAGTCTTTGGTGTACTTGATGTTTGTTAGGTTCTAACTTGTTTGTTGATTGTGTTGAGTGATGTTATGTTTGTTTGTATCTACCGTTTTGAGGTGGATCATTGTGTTACCTAGGAGAAGTATTCTCTACCGAATATTTGAAGATTTACAAGCCTAATTGAAGTGTATTTCTTCTTCATCTATGAATTCTCTCGTCCTTATTGTATTATGCTCTCTTCCTTCTATCTAGGTGCTTCTTTCTCTTCCAACTTGTTTTCCTCTTGGAAGTTACTCTTGATAGTTTCCTCCATCTTACCGTTAGTATCCTTACCTTCCTCATGTAACATTTTTGTGGATGTTATACCCATTTGTTGGTGGTATATTATACTTGGTTGGAAGAATTTTAGACTTTGTGGACTATTAGTGTTTGTTAGAATGAACTTGTGATTTGAGGAAAATGGTATGGATCTAATTTCACCCTATGGTGGTGAGAGTTGGTATCCTTGAGGAAAGTGTGGTAAGGTATGTTTAATGATTTTAATGCTTGATGCTTGCCATGACTAATGTGTAGATAGTTCATGGTATTTGATGGTGTAAGGTTGAATGAGTTGGCTAGGACTTCTTAACCCATTAGTAGTTTAGTCTTTTGGACTTAGAAGTTTTGTATTGTTTTAAAGACCATGCTTATGATATGTTTGTTTGGTGTAAATAAGAAGTTTAGAATGATATCTTGAGGTGCAAAATGCTTTTGAGACTAAGTGACGTCTTGTGGTTTCCTATGGTGTGTTTGTAAGTGTAGGCTTGGTGGAAAAGCATTTGGCTATAGTTCTTGGATTTAAAGATATGATCTTATCTTATGGTATCGGAAACTCGTTTGAAGTAGTAAGGTTTCGTTGTAAGTTGAACCATATTACTTGAAGATTATAGATATGAGAGAGATTCGATGATGTGATCTATGATGGAAATACCTTGGGATGTTAATGATGATGTTTGGGTTGATGTTGTACTTTGATAATAATGAACTCGTGGGCTATAGACTTGAAAATGACCGAGTATAAGAGAGTATTTGTTAGTCCTTCAATTAAAGAAATCTTTGAGGTTGTGTTGAATATTTGAGGTAAAGGAATGTTATTATACTTGAGTTACAATTCCGCAATTGGGAATCCGTGTGATATGAAAGGATGGATGAATTAGGTTGGAATCGATTTATCAAATCTAGGTGTACCTTACTTTGATGATTGTACGGGGTACGATGGTCCCTTGTAAGAGACCTTTGTTTGGGATGAGTTGCTTTACTATCACCCTAAGCCTGAAAGGAGAAATTTGGGGGATTAACCTTAAACCATTTATTCGTGCAATCATTCCTTTTCATTTTCCATCTTGAATGTTTTTGTCAAGCATTGATCTTTAAGAAATTACAAGCTCGTTTACTTCTTTAATAATATAGCTTCATAAACTCTACTATCTGCTTTGTCTCTTCCTCAACCTCGTTTTCCTTTTTCGCCTTCGCCTTTTTCATCTTATCGTAGTCTTTAGTGACGCTTCCTAATGTTCCTTGTATCATGTTCTTTTATCCCTACTCTCTTGAGAGGTAATTTTTCTTATTAGCTAACGTAAGGATTAGTAGGTGTGTTTTGAAGAAGATTCAAATAAGGTACCTACCCGTCCTATTGAGCTAGTTTCATGTTTAGATGATTATAAGGATTTGAGGATAAACTTAGGATGAAACTCTCCTAGTGGTTTTAGACTATGAAAACTTGAAGTTGCAATATCATTTTGAGGATCGAAATAAGCATAATGGTAGTTGGTTGTTGTGGTTAAGAATTTTAGTGATGTCTTTAAAGGTTACTTGGGAAATTGTTGTCTTAAATGTTGGACCCTAACGGGAATAATTACCTTGTGGAATTTGGATTGGATGACCAAACTTGAGGGATATTGTCATAAGCGAAAACCAATGTATTGAGAGTTTGAAGGAGCTAAATAAATTGATTTACGGTCGCATTGCCCTATGATTGGCAAAAGTTAAGTGAAATGAGATTGTGTGACTAATCTCTTTTGAGGATTTGTGTTTTAACTTTTGAAGATGAGAAGGTTCATTGTTAATAGTTTTAGGGTAATGAGTTTTGGAATAAATTGGATCAAAGGATTTCATAGTAAGCCTCTTTTACCTTGTGGTGGTTAGCGGTTTTGTTTCCCTAGATATAAACATTTTGTGGTTGTTTCTAATAAGAGTTTTGATGAAGCTAAGAAGATTAGAGTACGCAATGAATTTTCATGTGAGTGGTTAGTTGTGGAGTCTACCGTGCCGATGGACCTTAGTAGATTCTAATTGGATTTGAATAATTGGGATTTGTTACTCGAAGTTTCATGATTATGAAGTATTTTTGTAGGAATTCGGATGATTGAAAATGATGAGTTGCAAAATGGGTAAATTGTATTCTCTTGAGGATTTGGTTTATTAGGAGATTTAGTGATGTCGAATTCTTGTAGATCTTCCTGCTGACTTTATCTTAATCTTCCTATCCCTAAGAATTCGATTTGTTTTGTTTTTGCGTGTTTTGTATATATTTTTGTTATCGTGATTTGTGAACTTGATGTTCGAGTCGCTCTATGTACGTGTAATGTCTTGTTATTTGATTTTATCTTTGATAAAACTTTCAAATTTCCATATTATATTTCTAATTTAACGTTTCACAGAAGTCTAAAGATGGTTTGTGTACCCTCTTTTTGGAGAAAATGGATTTCTTTTGCTTTTATATTTGGATTTTGCGTTTGGTTGGATGTTTGCACTTGTTATTGGAGACGTCTGATAACTAGTCCCGCACTTACTAACGTTGTTTTGAATTTCG
>JAIUZE010039623.1:0-10019 GCA_022085475.1 Heliosperma pusillum | reverse complement strand
TGATTGGATATGGCCATACAAACTCAGAGGGAGCCTTAGAATAGGCAGACAATGTGCTGACTCTCTTCTATGCCTCTTCTGCGTGTTTAGAAGGTTAAAAGCGGTTAAAAATCAATTAGAAATACGATTTTTGGGTTTATATGACGAATATAAGAGTAAGTAAACATAAATTATTACATAAAATATTTATGACGGTTTTTACACTATCAGATTTACATGTTAACGCAGCGACTAGGCTAAAAGACAATTTTTTAGCAATTATCGTGACAATGTAGGTGAATGTGCCTTCTAAATTGATCAAGGATTATAAAACTATGACATATATTGATAAGTCGAATGTAGTATTAAAGTTGATCCGGTCTATGCAAACGAGGCAGGAGACTCGATATGAATCCAGCTACAAGCGTGATTGATCAATCCGTAATTGCGAAAAGTATAGCAAGTCTTAAAATGCAAAGATGTAGAAGAGAATACTGAAGGACGGACACTAGTGTGCCAAATATAGAGAGACAAGTTATCTATTTATTGCACAAGAGGTGAAGAGTTCCACTCGGACTGTATAGCACCATAAAAGGAATGCAGCACATGCTGCGTCCTTTAGAAGAGACGGAGCAATTCATGCGCTTGTCCTAAGGACGCCTCCTTCTGTCAAAAGAACTCGTGTTATTGCGGATTCCGAGGGGAAGGGATAAAATTTTATCTCATTAGATATATATTGTTTTACACGTCGAACACTTAACTTAATAAAATATTACTTGACTATTTCCATAATATATTGTCTCAAAACACGACGGGATCATGAAAAGGGAGAAATTTTGTAAACTGTCATACGAAACATTATAGATCGCGACATAAAACTAACATGCACGTCCGATCATCATCGGGTAGCTTTTGGGAGGTGTAGACTGAGGTTGTGACAACCCTCGCGAATGCGGACATAAAACATAACGAGCATGTGATTTATATAGCGGAAGATACGATATTTTTAAAACCTTTTTACATGCAATTAGAAAAGTACGAGGAATGTCAATAATTACAAACCAAAATATAATATACTACAAAGAGACAAGGTCTCTCAAAATGTTATCAAGTAACAAAGTTATTAGCAAACTAGCTACACAACGTCTAGAGGTGATTCATCTAGGCCAACGCCCGCTAGCTCACACCCGAACCCAAAATACCACAAGCAAAAGCCATCCAATCAAGCAACCTGTTCATCCATGAAAAACATGAACGCCACAATCAGTGGGGAGTAACTCTGGGTTCTCCCAGCCATATCACAATAAACGTACATAAACGGAAATACAAAAGTAGAAGCATGTATATATAAATATACATGTGAAATACAAGAAAGATAAATTGCCAATTCAATATATAAAGATAAGAGCATATGTAGTATAAATCAGTAACCATCATATTATAGAAAGACTCGGGGATTACACTCTTAGGCAACCATATACTCTCACTAGGGCTTGTATCTCACCGTTAGCGGCGTAAGTTTGATAAGATTGAGACTTGACAAACAAACCATGCTAAGTCATCCAAAGATCACAAATAATCAATCATATAATCATCCATTCAAACGTATAATACGTTTACGACATCTCTCACGGTAAATGACACGCACTAGCACCGTGTACATGCAAGTATGATTAAAAGGCAACCAGGGGATACAACATTTCCCTGAACGCATACACGATTCAATTCATTTCGTATATGTAGACTAATTTCCTCCTGGTAGAACGAAGATATAAATATCCGGTCCTAGTCTA
The DNA here is from genome assembly GCA_022085475.1 of Heliosperma pusillum. Lineage (NCBI taxonomy): Eukaryota > Viridiplantae > Streptophyta > Magnoliopsida > Caryophyllales > Caryophyllaceae > Heliosperma > Heliosperma pusillum. The sequence continues at coordinate 8,247 of JAIUZE010039623.1, read as the reverse complement.
AACCTGGCCAGACTCTCGAAATCACATTTTCCGATTCGATATGCGATAAACATTTCGCATCCAAGACACGGTCAATCATCGACGCCGAGTACCCCAAATTCGGTCAACCTTCACGAAAGAGGCGGAAAAGAGCACAAGCCTCATAACAAGCGGTACGCTACATGCAATGACACCACCTCGCCAATACACAACATTTGACGGCCGGGTCGATCAACGCAAAGCGTATGCCTCTAAACAACGTCGTCATATGCCCACTAACACATGCAATTAAGCAGTAAGGATATACTCCCTGTCCCGACATTCCAGCCTTACGAACGTAGAGGTAGCCAAGGGAATGAGAGTACAAAGCACATAGGAAATTAGTGCTCAAACCGTAACATGTGTAAAAACCGACTCAAAGTGGAACATAACAAAAACCATCACAAAATATGCGATACAAGCGAATGGAATATCATATATTCGAAACATTAATATTTAAAGTCATTACGTAAATTTATACGATAAACGTACCATAAAAATTAATATAAATGAAAACATAAGAAAGAAACAAAGAAGAGTTTCAGGGGGTGCCAGCCGGTCCATAGGACCGGCCGCCGGCTACCTGGCTGGCATCAAATTAACATGTGCAAACAAGGCAAAATATAAGGGAGTCCCAGCCGGTCAAGGGGACCGGCAGCCGGCTACCCGGCTGGGACCAACATAATGCAAAAATCATAAAAAATATACAGCAGTAGCCCTAGCCAGTCAGCTGACCGGCAGCCGGTCGGCCGGCTAGGACCAACTTCAACCCAAAATCTTCATACTTCACTATAATCATCATTTTCATTAACAACTATCAACAATTAACACAACTATCATCATAAATCATCATTCTCATTACATTTATCAACTAACAACAACATCATCAGTATACAATTCCTATGATTACTAATCCTATTCTACATACGATTACTTAAAATAGAAAAACATAAAACACGTAAATGATATCGAGTAACCCTTCACCGTTACCTTTTCGCGTCTTCAATCAGCGTCGATGTCCTCTTCTATCAAGAAGTAGTCTTTGTCGGGGTCTTGGAGGTCACCACCTACAATTAGACAATAAAAGAAGAATATAAATCACCTTTGAGAAAGACGGATAAATTGAAAAGCGAGAAAGACGGTAATTTTATTACCAATACGGATAGAGGACGATGAATGGGAAAGAATAAGATGAACTTTAGTGAATTTGAGCGAGAAATGTAGGAGTAGTGACGATATTAAAACTTGAGCAAATATGAAGGTTAGGGTTTGATGGTTACTTGGTGAGGAAGAAGAAGATTGAATGTGAGGGAGTTAGGGTTATGAGGGAGTATATGAAGGAGTAAGTGGAAAACATATGGGAAAAGCCCAAAAACGTCTTAAGACGTAACTTACTCGAAATCTCGCGTAAAGTCCAAATACAAACTCGGAAATTCTAATTTAGACATGGGAAATTTAATTCTAAACTAAAACTAAATTTCGCTGAAAAGTATCCGTAAAATATTTTTACTATAAAAATAGGGTACATTTGCGGGTGCTACAGAGGTATCTACACATAGCTTAGTGTTTGTTTAGGTTACAATTTGCTAATTTGAGTAGTTAATTTCCTCGTGTAACGAGACTAGCTTTTTACTTGTCAATAGCACCGACGATTATTGCAGAGATTCGTATCTTTGTGGGATCAGCTGTTTAATACCAACGAGTCGGGAAATATTTTTTGAAGATAGCTCGACCAATCACGGTGTTGTGGTGTTCGCATTAAAGATTTAGAGGCACTATCTTTATGAACAACTTTAAAAGTGTTTATTGATCACAAGACCTTGAAGGATATTCATAATCAAAAGGAACTCAACATGAGGCAAAAAATATGGATTGAACTAATCAACGATTACTATATGGAGATTGTATATCATCAAGGTAAATAAAATTTAGTGGCGGATGTATTGAGTAGGATGTTGGTTCATTCATTGTGTACCACAATGTCAATGATGTGTTTAAGGGAAGATATTTGAAAGATAAAAATATTCATCATCCTAAAAGTTTGATGCGTGTATTTTATATAGACTTTTTAGTCCATTTATGCACGCATTTCTATGTCATTTAGGTGATATTATGTCACTATATGCCCTATTTGGCTACTTTGTACTTTCATTACCATTTTGTAGGTACAAGCTGCGTAGTAGCGGAAACCGAGCCAAAACAGTCCCCTTTGCATGCATTTAGGAGAATGGAAGGAACGGGACAGAAGCTCTTGCATGGGAAAGCGTGAAACCGCTCACAATCAAGTCCAAAGCCACGACCAACACTAAATGCTAGGCCAGAGGACCTCGATCGACCATATCTTTGGTCGATCGAGGGGAGTACTGATGAAGAAGACTCGATCGAGTGACTCTCTACTCGATCGACAGGATTTGTTGCTAGAGAAGACCTCGATCGAGCTGTCATCTGCTCGATCGAGGGGTAGCTGTTGAAGAATTGGTCGATCGAGAGGATGAAGTCCTCGATCGACTGATATTCTCGAATAAAGGCCGCGATCGAAGGGGATTTTCCCTCGATCGAGTGAAATCTGTCACGGGCCTTAAGTCCGTAGACTAATTAGGTTAAAAGTTGTGTTATGCATTATATAAGACTCTTAGTTCGTCATTAGAGGGTAGACTACTTAGCAGACACTTATCATTCACCATTAGTTTCTGAACTTTCTTAATCTTTAAGTTCATATTCGGGTTTATTATCGACGCGGATTTGTTCTTTACGCCGGATTTGCTAAGATTGTAAACTCTTTTCTCTCCTTTATTCTTAATCTTTGTTCTAGTCTTAATTACTGTTTTATCTTTCTTAATTGTTGCGTTATTGTTCTTTATGCTTGTTAATTACGATTATATCATGTCTAATGTCATATATTCAATCGTCTTTATTGCTAGCATCATTAATAGTATGAGTAGCTAATTCCCTTGTATGTTAGGATGAGGAAAACTGTAATAAAGGCATGATAGGATAAAGTATATTAGTTAATCTTGAATATGAGAATCAATCTAAGCAGTATAATTGAGGTTAGTCGAATGAGTGCACGCAGGAGACTAGCTAGGTAGTTAACCCCGACCTGGATCGAGAGATTGGAAGGGAAAGGCTTGCTTAGAATTGATAGGTGACTTCTAAGAGGGCGAGAGTTAATTAGGAAAATCCCTAGGGTGGTTTGAGACCGAGAGGAGAAAACCATTGCCCTTCTCATTGATAGATTGACTGACTTAGTTGACCCGTAGATGCCGATATTGCAGTAGACCGAATCCTAGCATATTTTCCCTTTATCTGATTTATTTCGTGTTAACCTCTACCTTTATTTCTCTTCCCTTAAATCTTATTTAGTTTAGTTTAAACCAAATCAAAACCCCCAGACTGTGACTGACAGACTTAGATTACAGTTAGTTAATTTCCTCCCTGTGGAGATCGACCCTACTTCCGCTATCTTCTTTAGTTAGTAGACTTAGGCTTTTATTTTTTGGTGTATAACGACTCGCATCAAATTTTGGCGCCGTTGCCGGGGAGGCAATTTAATTTTCTGTTTATTTATTTCTGTCTCGTCTTAAGGAATTTCTAATTCCTTAAGACTGTTCTTATTTTTTTCTCTCTATAGTTGTGTATGCGCAGGTCCCAAAGGCTCGAGTTAGTGGAAGCTGATCCAGAGCCGAAAGAACCTTCTTACGCAGAAAGAGAGGGTTAGATAAGACTGTTCAGGAGGAAGACTTGAGTACTTCTGACTCCGTCTTCGACAGTTTTATTTTCGAGGAAGATTCGACTGTTGAGACTACCGTACCAGCGAAGATGCCTAACATTGCTAGTCACTCTGAGCCCACCGCTGCATGTATACCCCAGGGATTCAAACTTGCAACGGACGAAGATGGAACTTCTTTTGATCTTCGTCCGTCTTATATCAAGCTTGTTCAGCAGGACAAGTATAGGGGTGTGGCTGGGGAAGATCCGAGAAAGCATATGGAGACTTTTGCTGATTACTGCTCTTCTATTCCAGTTTCTAAAGGGGTGACACAAGACAAGATCAAGGAGGTCTTGTTCCCTTTTTCTCTTACCGACAATGCCAAAGATTGGTTGAAGAATCTGAATAGAGAAGAACTTGGCATTACTGACTGGACTACACTTGCACTGGCCTTCTACAAGAAGTATTTTCCACCACAGAGGACGAATGCTTTGAGGGGCCAGATTACAAATTTCAAGCAGACAGTTCATGAAAATCTCTATGAGTCCTGGGATCGATTTAAGACGCTAGTGAGGTCTGTTCCTCACCATGGGTTCGAACAGTGGTTTCTATGTAACCAGTTTTACAACGGGTTGTATGATGATCATCGAGCTATCTTAGATGCCGCATCGAACGGGAGATTCCAGAAGGAGATAGATGATGATAAGGGTTGAAAATTGATCGAGGAGATGGCAACCCACTGTGCTGAATATGGTAATCCGCGAAGTGGTACACGGACAGTAGCTAGTGTTGATTCTGACGGTCTGGATGCTAAATTTGATAAACTGAATGCCAGACTTGACAAATGGGAGAAGCAGGCTGCAGATAACCAGCAGACGGTTCATTTGCTGCAGCGAGATGAAGTGATCACTTGTGAAAGGTGTGGCGAAACTGGTCACACGGCTGTAGATTGTCTTGCAGAAAAGGAGCAAGTTTGTTCTTTTCAACAATATCGTCAAGGGGGTGGTTACTATAATCAGGGGAATATCCATCCCAACTTGAGTTGGACGAGCCAGAATGTCCTGAATCCTACTATTCCACCACAGCAGCCGACTTATCAACCACCGCATAAGCAAGCTAGTTCCTCATCTGGAGGAATTTCAGAAGTTGGAGAGCTAAAATCGATGATAAAAGCTTTAGCTACCCAATTGAGCAAATCTGATCAAGCAACGAATGCTACCATTAAAGTCTTGGAGTCGCAGATTGCTCAGTTGGCGGGAGCTAGATCGATTCGGCAACCTGGCCAGTTACCGTCCCAGACCGATAAGAACAAGGAGACACTGAACATGATCACTCTGCGAAGGAGTCTCGCTTATGACAGTCTTGCTGGTACCGTTGCTGATATCTATGGTGCGCATTCCACTGTTTGAAGGCTGATGCTGATATTGTGATCGATCGAGGAGTTTATTCTGGTCCATCGAATAATTTGAAGGGAAATTCACTCGATCGAGAGGTTGCTGTTCCTCGATCGAGTGAATCAGAAAGACAGAAGCTCGATCGAGAGGTTGCTGTTCCTCGATCGAGTACTTTGACTGATGATGCTGCTCGATCGAGCAGTTTGAGTTCCAAGATTGATCGATCGAGTGACATCGATACTCGATTGATGGGTCCTAATGAGCGAGAAGCTCGATCGAAGGGGTTAAGCAAGCGGATGATTAACAATGCGATTGTCAAGGATACGCAACGTGGATCACCTGACGTTCCAATTCCGTTTCCCGGTCGGTTGAAGAAGGCTAAGGTCGAGAAGGAATTTGTTCGGTTCGCTGACATTGTACGCGATCTTAAGGTGAATGTTCCATTTGCAGACCTCTTATTAAAGGTACCCTCTTACTTGAAATTTATGCGTGAAATTCTTTTACTTAAGAGGTCAGTCGATACTGTAGAGACTGTAGCTTTGACTGAGGAATGCTCCACGTTCCTCCAGAACAAATGCCCACCTAAACTGTCCGACCCTGGTAGCTTTTCCATACCGTGTCATATAGGTACCTATCTTATAGATAATGCGTTATGTGACCTAGGAGCTAGTGTTAGCGTCTTAGCTTTGTCTTTAGCCAAACGGTTAGGCTTCACCAAGCTTTAGTGTACCAACATGACGGTGCAAATGGCAGATAGGACCTTGTCCTGACCTTTAGGAGTCATAGAGGATGTACCTGTGGAAATAGGGAGATTCTTTATCCTGGCCGACTTCGTAGTATTGGACATACCTGAGGATTCTCACACTCCCATCATTTTGGGAAGACCGTTCTTGCATACTGCGCAAGCGGTTATTGATGTCGGGTTACGGACATTAACTTTTCAGATAGGTGGGGACAACTTAGTTTTCACTCAATCTCATGCTAGTAAAAGCCCCATGCTTGTTTCACAATGTCACGCGCTTCCCTTAGCTGACATCACACCTGATTTGTTTATGCATGACAAAGCTTCGGTTCCTATCGAGCCTATAGCTCCTGTTTGTGATATTCCTATTGCTATCGTAACACCTCCGCCCCAGCTTGGGAGCGAATTGGAGGAACGCGCTGTTGTGTGTTGTCTTACAGATAAAAGATCGGCAGCATTGGAGCTGAAGAAGGGAGAGCCATGTTCGCGTGATGGTATCAAGAAGAAGTCCAAGAAGGACATAGGAGTTCGCACATATTCGAGTGATTCGTAAGTGGAGCTAGACTCCAAGAAAATATCGTATGTGTGGAAAAAGAAGTCGGAAATTACCGCAGCTGAGGGTAATTCCGCAAGTCAAAGGCTTGACGGTGGCCTTGTCACAAAACTATTTGGTTATTAGTCGGGTTTGCAACCCCGTGCAATTTGTAAATAACAATTTATTGCTTTTTCGTTAGACAATTAGACAATTAGACTAATTACTTAGATTAGACGTTACGTTATAATCCGTAGTTTAGATAAACAATTTGCTTTTCCTTTTAGACATTTTTTGGTATTTTTTGGGTATCGTTTTGTATCGTTTTTGCAGGAAAAAGAAGCGGAAATCAATTACTAAAAGTCGAAGGCTGTGCAAATAGGAAAATCATTCGATCGAGTAAATTGTTATTCGATCGAGAGACTTGGGGAAGAAAAAGACCTCGATCGAGTGCAATGCAAATCGACCGAGGGAAATTCAAAACGATCAAGTAAACTGAGGATCACCAAAAGAAAGAGCTCGATCGAGTAAATCAGAACTACTCGATTGAGCGGTCCTGCCTGAAAAAGTTCTCGATCGAGTAGAATTTCTACTCCATCGACCGAACTAACTGCTCGGAGGAGGTGATGTTAGCTCCACAGTTTGATGCTGGTTTGGGGAAGCTGTTGTTTTGTGAGTTTTTCTGTTTATTTTTTCCATTCTTTGTATATATTTCATCCCTTAGGAACATGCATTAGGTTGTGTTTCCCTTTCCCTTATATGCTGTTGTGCTATAGCCAATGAGGACATTGTCTGTTTTGGTTTGGGAAGGTGTTTTGCATCCTTTTGCGTCTGTATTTGCATTTGTATTGTATTCACGTTTACAATTCATGTTAATTAGAAAAACAATTTGAAATAATCAAAAATATCACGTTTATTTTTGCATATAGTCAAGTCGGATTGGAGTCTTGTTCGTGATGAAATTGCACTACAAGTCTATTTTATGCTATTCCTTGCACCATTCTTGACTTACTTAGTAAAATCGAAGTAGTGAACTATTGAATTTTGTCTTGGAATTTAAATTTGACTATTAGACTTGACTCAACATTTTGGCAAACTACTTATATATTCTGAGTTTTAGAGCCTATAACTGGAGACATTTATGAGCAGTTCATCTAGGAATGAGAGTAGTTACTGTGACAACCCTCGCGAATGCGGAAAGATAAAACATACAAGCATGTGAAAAGATATGCGGAAATACGGTATTTTAAAAACCTTTAAACATGCAAGTTATATAACACGAGGAGTGTCAAAATATTACAACTAAGTAAGGAAATACAACAAAGAGACGGGGTCTCTTAAAATGTTAGCAAAGAACAAGTGTTTAGCAAAACTAGCTAATATCGTCTAGAGGTGAAAACTTCCAGGGACAACGCCCGCTAGCTCACACCCGAACCCCAAAACATCATATCCAAAAAGGCATCCAAGCAAGCAACCTGTTCATTCATGAAAAACATGAACGCCACAGTCAGTGGGTAGTAACTCCGGGTTCTCCCAGCCATATCACATTAAACGTACATATAAGGAAATACAAAAGTAGAAGCATGCATATATAGATATACATGTGAAATACGATAAGGATAGATAGGCAATTCAATATATAATGATAAGAGCATATGGAATACAAGTCCGAATCCATCATGTTATTCAAAGACTCGGGGAAAGACACTCTTAGGCAATCGAATACGCTCACTAGGGCTTGCATCTCACCGTTAGCGGTATAAGATTGATAAGATTGAGACTCGACAGACAAACCACGTCAAGTCATGCAATGACCATGAATAAATCCATCATGTTAAATCCATTCAAACAC
>JAIUZE010039622.1:0-11822 GCA_022085475.1 Heliosperma pusillum | reverse complement strand
GAGACTCGTTTGGAGTAGTAAGGTTTCGTTGTAAGTTGAACCATATTATTTGAGGATTGTGATGTGAGCTATGATGGAAATACCTTGGGACGTTAATGATGATGTTTGACTTGAGGTTGTACTTTGTTAATGATGAACTCGTGGGCTATATGATATTGATGATGACGTTTTGTATGGTGTTTTACCTTGTTGGCCATAAGAGTTGAATAGAGATTTGTATGAAGAAGTCCTTTTTAGTCATTCGGTTTTGAAACCTTTGGGAATGTGTCAAATTATGGAGTTGAGAGAATGTTACTATGCTTGAGTTGCAATTCCGCAATTGGGAATCCGTCTTATATGAAAGGGTGGATGAATTGGGTTGTAATCGATTTGTTAAATCTAGGTGTACCTTACTTTGATGATTGTGGTACGATGGTCCCTTGTAAGAGACCTTTGTTTGGGATGAGTTGCTTTAGTATCACCCTAAGCCTGAAACGATAAATTTTGTGGATTAAACCTTAAACCTTTACTCGTGCCATTGCCCCTTTTCATTTCCATTCTTGAATGTTTTTGTCAAGATTGATCTTTAAGAAATCGCATGCTGGTATCTTCTTTCTTACTCAGATATCTTCATAACTCTACTATCTGCTTTATCTCTTTCTTGACCTCGTTATTTTCAGCGTTCCTCTCTTTAAATCTCGTGCCTGATTTTATTCTCGCATTCTCCTTGAGATTTCTTATCGTTTCCTATCTCGTTGCCGCTTCATCTTTTCCTTAGTGGACTGGATATTCCGTTTGTAAGGTTCAGAGAATAATTGTAATGTATTGTGGGATTCTTTAGTTAGAACATGTGTATTTGGATTTAGCAAATTTCATGTTGTATTTGATCATGAGAAATAGGACTTAAACTCTAGGATGAATCCTAATAGTAATAATGTATCCTCTCTTGATGGTTTTAGATTTGGGGCTTGGTATTGTAGCGTTATTTTGAGAATTGAGTGGATCATGATAATAGTTCGTTGTTGTTGGGTATTATAACGGTTGCTTGGTATATCATTTGGGAATTAGATGTCTCTAATTGGTGGATTCTAAAAGAGACTTTGCTTTAGGATAAGTAAGCTGGTACCCAAGGTTTGAGGAGTATTGTCGTAAATGAAAATCGATTCATATTGAGTTTTAGATGAACTAGATGATTTGAATGGTTGTCTGATTGCCAAGTGATTGGTCATTCGTGGTTTGGAATTAGTAATTCTCTTTTATTCTTAAGGAATCATAGTTTGAAATTTAGAAATGTTCGTTGCAAGCTTTGGATAGTGAGTGCTCGGTTGTTATGGAATATAGAGTTAGAATGGTGAACTCATTTATCTTGAGGAGTATAATCACCATAGTTTGCTAATGTGACTATTTATATTTGAGGCTTCGAGTGTAGTAATGATAAAAAATTAAGGATGTTATGGCGTATTAAAGAATCCTTATAACCGATAATGGATTGTGGATTTTCCTTTGTCGTGAGACTTTGGATGAGGCTAGTTGAATCGTAGATAATTATGTTTTGTTGCGTGGATTGTGTTTTGATTTTCGAGGATGAGAAAGTTCATTGTAAATTTAGGATAATGAGTTTGAAGTAAATTGGATTAAAGGATTTCATGGTAAGTCCTGTACTTTGTGGTTGTTAGCGATCATGTTTCCATAGATAAATATTTTGTTGGTAGTTTCTAGTAAGAGTTTTGATGAAACTAAGAAGATTAGAGTGCGTAATAAATCTTGCATGTGGATTGTTAGTTGTGGAGTCTACCGTGCCGATGGACCTTAGTAGATTCTAATTGGATTCGAATAATTGGGATTTGTTACTCGAAGTTTCGTGATTATGGAATATTTTTGTAGGAATTCTGATGATTGAAAATGATGAGTTGCAAATTGGGTAAATTGCGTTCTCTTGAGGATTTGGTTTATTAGTAGAGTTAGTGATATCGAATTCTTATAGATCTTCATGCCGACTTTATCGTGATCTTCCTATTTCTAAGAGTTCGATTTGTTTCGTTTTTGTGTGTTTTGTATATATTTTGTTATCGTGATTTGTGAACTTGATGTTCGAGTCGCTCTATGTTCGTGTAATGTTCTGTTATTTGATTTTATCTTTGATAAAACCTCCAAATTTCATATTATATTTCTAATTTAACTTTTCAAAGAAGTCTAAAGATGGATTGTGTACCCTCTTTTTAAAGAAAATAGATTTCTTTTGATTTTATGTTTGGATTTTGCGTTTGGTTGGATGTTTGGACTTTTTATTGGAGACGTCTAGTGACTAGCCCTACACTTACTAACGCTTATTTGATTTTCGTTTTCACTATTTCGACTTTAATTTGATTAGGATAATTTGAGTTCTCGTTCGCGACGGGCACTCTTGAGATACGTAAGTAAGTTTCGCACTTATGAAAGATTTCCTTAAACTGTTTTCGAGAGGAACCTCGTTTCATAAATATTTTCCCCTTATAATAGTTTTCCTATTAATTTTAAAAACCGATTCTTATCCTTGATACTTTTGTTTTCTACTCTCAAGTTTCGAGGACGAAACTTTTTAAAAGGTGGGGTGATTGTAACACCCGCAAATGTACCCTATTTTTATAGTGAAAATATTTTTTCGGATACTTTTCAGCGAAATTAAGTTTTAATTTAGAATTTTATTTTCCGAGTCGAATTTAGAATTTCCGAGTTCGTATTTGGAATTTCCGCGAGTTTTCAAGTAAAACCCGTCTTAAGCCGTCTTTGACTTTTGTTGACTTTTTCCACTCACCTTACATATACCCCCCTCTAACCCTAATTTCCTCACAACTCAACTTTTCTTACTTCATCACTAAGAAAACCCCATAAAACCTTGCCTCCATTTTTTATCCGTCTTAGATTCGTCGCTACTTCTTCGTTACTCGCTCAAATTCGCGTAAGTTCGTCTTATTCTTCCCCTCTCATCTACCTCTATCCGTATTGGTAATAAAATTACCGTCTTTCTCGCTTTTTAAATTATCCGTCTTTCTCAAGGTGAATGATATTCATCTTTTATTATCTAATTGTATGTAGGTGGAGACTAGGAAGGGTTAGAAATCGATTAAAGACGCGAAAAGGTAACGGTGAAGGGTTACTCGATATCATTTACGTGTTTTATGTGTTTTCTAGGCTAGTAATCGTATTTAGATTATGGTCAGTATGCTTAGGACTTGTGTTGTTGTTGTTGCTTGTTGTTAGTTGTTAATTGATATGAGAATTGATGGTTTGTGATGATAAATGAGGATTTTTGTGTTGGTAACTTGTTGATATTTGATCGTTCCTGAATCCCGTGTAGGACGCATGGTGCGTCTTAGGACGCAGGCTGCGTCGTGGTGACGCAGGCAGCGTCACTCGCTGCCGACTGAAATGTTCCTGCACTGACCCCTTTTCGTAAAATGATCATATCTCCTTCGTTACTTGCTTGTTTTGGGCGTGTGACATCCCGTTGGAACCGTAAGAGGATAAGCTATCACCTCCATTTCGAATTTCTGCATTTTCATGTTTAGAACTCTAGTTATGACCGTTTGAAGTGGACCCTTGTTTTCGTTGGCTTCCAAACAACGTTGTTTTGGAGAGGTGATCTATGTTTTTATTCATTATGCTTCATAAACTTGTTCTAATGCGTATGTATCATGTATTGACTCATATTTATCATATTTAAAGTTATATGATTCCCTATTCTCATGTTTTGTGACGGTTTTTGGTATGTTCCCACTTTGAGTCGGTTTTTACAAATGTTACGATTTGAGCACTATTTTGTCTGGTGCTTTGTACTCTCATTCCCTTGGCTACCTCCACGTTCGTAAGGCTGGAATGTCGGAACAGGGAGGTATCCTACTGCTTAATTGCATGTGTTAGTGGGCATACGACAACGTTGTTGGGAGGCGAACGCGTTGCGTTGATCGACCCGGCCGTCAAATGTTGTGTACTTGCGAGGTGGTGTTATTTGCATGTAGCGTACCGCTTGTTATGAGGCTTGTGCTCTTTTCCGCCTCTTTCGTGAATTGATCTACCGAATTTGGGGTACTCGGCGTCTATGATTGACCGAGTCTTGGATGCGAAACATTTATCGCATGTCGAACCGGAAAATGTGATTTCGGGATTCTGGCCAGATTTAGACTAGGACCGGGTATTTATATCGTCGTCCTACCCGAGGAAATTAGTCCACATATTTGAAATGTGATCGTGTATGCGTTCAGGGAAATGTTTATCTCGTGGATGCCTTTTAATCATACTTGCCATGTACACGGTGCTAGTGCGTTTCATTTACCGTGAGAGATGTCGTCTTTGTGTTGTCGTTCTTGAATGCGTGATTTCATGACTTATCATTCATGGTCATTGCATGATTGGGCATCGTCTATGTATTGGTATGTTTGAATGGATGATAATATGATGGATTTATTGTGATCATCGCATGACTTGGCATGGTTGTTTGTCGAGTCTCAATCTTATCAAACTTATACCGCTAACGGTGAGATGTAAGCCCTACTGAGCGTATCCGGTTGCCTAAGAGTGTCTTCCCCGGATCTTTGTATAACATGATGGATTCGGACTGGTAACTCTTATGCTCTTATCATTATATATTGAATTGCCTATCTATCCTTATCGTATCTCACATGTATATCTATATATGCATGATTTTACTTTTGTATTTCCTTCTGTGTACGTTTAATGTGATATGGCTGGGAGAACCCGGAGTTACTCCCCACTGATTGTGGCGTTCATGTTTTTTTCATGGATGAACAGGTTGTTTGCATGGATGGCTTTTTGCTTATGCTATTTTGGGTTCGGGTGTGAGCTAGCGGGCGTTGTCCCTGGAAGATTCACCTCTAGTCGTTAATTAGCTAGTTTGCTAAACACTTGTTCTTTCCTAACATTTTGAGAGACTCCGTCTCTTTGTTGTTTTCCGTACTTAGTTTGTAATGTTTTGACACTCCTCGTATTTTCTACCTTGCATGTATAAAAGTTTTTAAAATACCGTATTTCCGCAAATTAATTCACATGCTTGTATGTTTTATATTTTCGCATTCGCGAGGGTTGTCACAATACCCCCTCGTCGCGGGAGAGCTGCGAAAGGCGAACTCGGGGTGTGGTCCGTCTCTTGTCGGACCACCAAGATAGAACAAGTTGTAACACCACATCTATCAAAGAGCCTTACTAAGACCTTCCTTGGTAAACAAGGGTGATACCATCTCGGTTGCCCGAGGTAGTACATATCAAATAGACCATAATGAAACGACATTTACTAAATAAGGTTTAATGTAATTACATTGTCTCAAATAAATAATGAAATACTGTTTTAAAACAACATTGTCTCAAATAAATAACTCGTCTAAATTAACAACTCATAAATAAGGTCTGAAACACTACGGAAGCTAAAGACTCGTCAACAGCGTCAATCCGATCTGATCCCGAAAGCATGCTCAAACGGAATACTTACTAAACTCCTGCTCACTATTCCCCAATGGATCACCGCATTTTTTTAAAATATGAACGGGGTGAGTACCATCATATACCAGTAACATCTACACACTCCAGTAACCGAGTTGCCGCCGAAGCGGTCACCCCAACATTAGACTGCAGATCTGAATGTCGTTCCACTTACGATGCCAGACCGCAACACTGGACATCAACATTCCCTTTCACAGCAACGAGATTTCCCAGAAAAGTAATGTCCATATCCGTCACGTGGCGGGAGAGCCACGAGAGGCGAACTCGAGTAGTGGTACCGTCTTCCGGCGGACCACCAATATAGAACCAGTAACCAATCACAATCACAAGTACATCATCATCACCATCAACCACCATCATCACCATCATAGTAACCAACAACAACAACATCAACAACGTCAATCAATATACAAATGCACTGAGAAGGGGAAACTATACCTCTAAGCAAATCCGCAACAAATGCAATAATAATCAGAAGTCTTCCTCTACAAAGTATCCTCCAAACAATAGTTAATAAACTACTTCAATAAACAATATAATCCCATCCATAAAACAAATTAGGGTTAATAAGATCTACCCAACCATAATCAACTTGATTCAAGATAAAGGTACTCACGAAACGTTCAAAGCAAAAGAAGTGATCCGACGACCTAGCAACAACAATCTGAGCCTTGAAATGAATCAAGATGATTAGGGAAGGTGTAGAAAGAGTTTAAGAAAGCTTTTAGGGTTTAATAATTATTAGAGACCGACGAAATTCATTTATACCTCCTTAATCATCTTAATTCAAAACTGTTCGAAAAACCCATCAGACCGGTGCACTCGGTCGTGTGCACAAAACACTCGATCGAAGACACCGCACTCGATTGAGTACACTGCACTTGGTTGAGTGCCCTCAACACTTGATCGAGTGCCACCTAGACATAAGGCTGTCTAACTGACACGATTAACCACTCAGCTGAGTACAGACACCAGTTGGTTGAGTGCCCCTTACTTGACCGAATACCAGATAGTCCGAATACGGAGTATTAAAGTCTTTTCTCCTTATGAACGAATTTTGTCCTCAAAGTTCACAACCCATACTCATACAACAACAACACAAAGACAACCAGAACCAAACATACGACCTCTAACCATGACTCCAATGACCACAACTACCCCCAACGAAGCTAAAAGAATTCACAACACCATAAATAATACTAACCAAAACTGGAAAATAATAACGCGGTCGACTCCTACCCCCCAAAAAGAATACGGTTACGTCCCCGTAACCAAGCATACCTGCCAAAAAAGTTGCAGATATCGCTCTCTCATAGAATCCTCTGCCTCCCACGCCGCTTTCTCTATATTAGGGTTAGAGCATAATACTTTAAGTAAAGTTGTCTCCCAATTCCTTCTCTGACACACTTTCCGATCTAGTATCTCCTTCGGTACTTTAGCATAAGTAAGGGCCTTAGCTAATTCAATAGCTTCATCTTCTAGATAGTGGGACGGGTCAATACAGTATTTTTGCAATTGCAACACATGAAACTCATTGTGCACCCGATCAAGAGCAGGTGGTAAGGCTAAACGGTATGCCACCACTCCAACACGATCCGAGATCTCATAGGGACCAATAAAATTCTGGCTCATCTTTCCCCTCTTGCCAAATGTCATCAACCCCGCATAGGTGGTAATTTCAGAAGAACCTTATCTCCCACCTGAAACTTAATGTCCGGACGATGTATATCAGCATAACTCTTTTGTCGATCCTGCGCTGCTTTCATCTTCTGTCGAATTAATGTAACTTGCTCGATCATATCCTGCGCCATCTGTGGCCCAAAAATCAAAGCCTACAAATTATCATTCCAATATAGTGGACTCTTACATCTCCTCCCATACAATGCCTCGAATGGTGTCATCCAAATGCTCGCATGATAACTGTTCTTGTACGAAAACTCGATCAAATCCAGCTTATCCTCCTAACCACCACAAAATGATAACACATAAGCCCTCAACATGTCCTCGAAAGTCTTAATTGTCCTCCCGTATGTTTGGTACGCGGAACGATTTATAACAATTCGTAAGTTTATCGTCAAGTGATAGCTCAAACATTTGTGTCTACCCCTTGGTCGTCATCTATGCACCGGTACGCTCGTTTAGACAATCATTAGAGTTCATTTGGAGTCCAGGTCAAAAACCGCTTCATTTTCTAGAAACCGTTTAAAACTCCAAGTCGGAACGATCTAGAATATTCTGGATATTTTATTAATATTTAAAATTCTATCATTTTGATAAAATATATCTCGTATCTTTTTTAAAGGGAAGTATAGATCTACCACAATTCCGTATTAAAAAAGTGGGAATCTTCCTCCGCAGAAGGAAACCTATGGGGAAATAACGCAGCAAGTGCTGCGCCCCTTCGAAGAATCGCAGTTCTTGTTGCGCCCCTTCCCCAGCGGGTTTTCTTCGTTTTCAGAATATTTTCGATATATCTTTCCAAAGTTTGAGTTGTTCTTTAACTCTTCATATTTTCCACTATAAAAAGAGTGCTCCGTTTTCACTTTTAAGGCACGCGAATGTTCCGCCCTTCTCTTCTCTCTTTACATTCTAGATCTTGCTCTAAGCTTTTCTACATCTACGTGCTTGATCAATCGACCACGTAAGCTCATATCCTTGTGGGTACCCGTCACGTTTGCATTGACCGACCAATTTGACGACTACACTACACAATCAGTCAATCAATGAATCAATCGATTAATTTAGTCCTTTAACGAGGGCAGTTTCTACATACATACCAGTCGAACTATCGCTAAAACGTTAACTTAGTTAATCTCGTTTCGTCAAACATGTAAGTCTAAGGGTGTAAATCCCGTATTTTATTATTTTTTATTATTCGTTAAATTAATGTAAGATTCACTTAAGAAATAACGTCAAATTCGATTTTATTCAAAACCTTTTTATAAAATCGTTTTAGTAGTAATCGTGACGTTGGGAAGAATTGTAGCAGCAGCTGCGCCTTCTAGAAGGATCGTAGCATCCGATGCGCCTCTTCTACAGGTTGCCTGCTCCTGCTCTTCTTCTTCTTCCTCTGGTTTATGTAAACTCGTTCTTATTTTTTTTTCTTTGTATATAAACCGTAAATCGTATTTACCTTTCATATAAAACGTTTTTTTCTTGACTTAGATCCCTAATAATTCAATATTAGCGGGTTTTCGTCTTTGAGTCAAATTTGGGTTTTAGAGGTTCGATTCGTTCATATCAAATCTCTGGATTCATTGTTGATATAAAATATAGTGCAATTAATATGTTAAACCGCTTCTACTCGAGTCATAGGTCAATAATCCATCTTAAATATAAAAAACAACATTAACTGCTGGCGATTTTGACTTCACATTCAGAATTCAACTCAAGATTAGACGCACCGAGTCATGCGTCTCTTCCAGAGAACGCAGCTGTTGCTGCGCTTGTTCTGGGTTGACTTATAACCCTGAACTTCTGTTTTCACCTTGACGTAGCTCTAATTACGTAAATAATTAACTATTAGTGGTAATATCGCTCTTAATTTGTCTTTTAGTTTTTCAAACATTTTCTTTTTCTTCAAACCTCTGTTTTGACAATATTTCTGACGTAGAGCAGGTAATACTTTGTAATTTTATTTAATCATTGTAATTGTATGATTTCTTTGCCTTTCGTATGTAATTCAATCTAAATCCCAACTTCGACATAATTGAATGATAATTACATGTTCACTGACATAGTCTAATTCACATGTTAGGATTAAAATGCTGGATGTTGCATTGCATGCATACAATCCATAACATATCAAGTACAAACGATTTTCCTAATCATTAGTATAGGCCGTTATCGAGGCGGGCGTGATTAGGTGCTCGATTAAAGAGCTTGCTAATACGTACCCTCACCCCTTACTCGAGATCTTTGTGAACGTCCGTTTTCATTGACATCCACGAGAATCATTCTAGACATAGAATGTCAAGGGAAACAAGTTCTTAGTGTTCATGTCATTATTTTGTGTCTTGACATGGCATGAAATATTTGAGCGGTTTCAATTTTCCATAAACATTGGTGGCGACAGCACAAATGCGTATTTCTATGCTTGTCCATCCAAGTGCGGCCCTCCGTCGTTCCCCGTGTACCACAGTTCGACAAGGATCACCAATCCGTTTATCACAGTTTGGCGACTCCGCTAGGGATTATACACTTACGTGGTTACCCAGGGTAAAACTTGAACAAGGTCTAGGAATATTTTGTACGAGACAGTTATCGGTTTTCATTGCTCGACCTTCTTAGGTTGTTTTATTCGGCCTTCCTAGGCCCAACCCAACCCATTTCGACCAATCGTCCCGTCTGGACGGTCCAAATTCTTATATGGGCCTAAGATGGATAGCAATTGACGTCAACCATACTTCGATACATACTCATGTTAGTATCAAGAGCTCTCACTACTTGAGGAATTGGACTAGGAACCGACCTTACTCATGTTTGGCGCGGACCTCCCCATAGACCCGGGTTTGATTGCTTGGTATGGCAACCCACCCTTTAAACCAAAACCTTTTAAAAGCACTCAGCAGACCGTTATAATGCTTGTATGAATGTGTATAACCCATACGTGATCACCATTTTAAATAAAATCATGACAAACGGTTGCTTAGGTCAAAATGAGTCGAAACTTTGCCCAAGTGTCCAGTCAAAATCATCTTTTCTCCACTTCGAGTCATCACTCCTATAAGCACACTACGGTTGTGTAGGACAAACATTTCAAATCTTGTCATTTTCAAAACTCACTTAAACATAGTGGCACAGTCCCACTTGACAAGTCGAGACCTTTTGAGTAAGTGTGCAAGAATGGTCGGTCGTGTTTTGATCCGTCTTCAGTCTCTTACCTCAGTTTCGAAGATGCCGGGAACTAGTCAAGCAAGTGTTCATCAATCCGAGCAAAACCCGAATGGTAATGATCTGGTCCAAGCTGCATGCGCTCATCCATCTCCAAACAAGTCAGGACCAAGCTTATGCTCGCCTCAATGCCATTGAAGGCCGAATTGTTGCCATAGAAACTAGGCTTCTGATCGGGCATGTCGCAAGCCCAATACAAAGATAAATTACCAAGACTAGGCTAATAACAAATTAATGTAATTAAGGAAGTAGGGGTCGATCCTCAGGGAGATGGTGTTTCCTATAAGATGTGAAATGTCTCGCAATTGGGTTTTATCTAACGATAATATGGGTTTTGGGAATTTTGTTTCTAAACTACTACAAGGCATAAACGAAAATGAAATAAAAGCAAATGGAAATGAAAACAATAAAACAAGTGATGAAAAGCATCTAGGGAAGTAGGTTCACACATGTAGATTGATATATTGATGAAATTGGATATGGAACATCCAAATAATTCATTGTGAGTTCGTAAGAATGATGTGTTCAATACAATAATAGATCAGATGGTCTAGCAGGCTTTTTAGGCGATTTAATAGGTCTTAATCTACCATGTCATGCTTTGTCTATTCAATTCTCGTATGTCTACCTTGGAAAAGAATTCCATTTTAGTCGATGATTTCCGGCCAGAAGTCGTTAACTATCGTTACAATCCAAACATGCATAGACACAACGATTTAAAGGCATAATTCCTTTATCCAATTATCATCTTTTAATCAATCTAACATGGCTACCCTACACCCTAGAAAGGTGACTACTTACTCATGATGATATCTAAATCTAAAATGATATTAACAATGAAAACTAGGATAGACATGTTTATTTGATTTTGACTCTTTATATGGCGATAATAACGACGCTAATTGACAATCTAGGAAATGAAACAACAATTATAACGGTACTAAAATGAATCTAAGACAATATGTAAAGCGAATAACAATTAAATGGAAAACAATAAGAACATTAAACAAGGGATAAAACAGAAATACCTATATGACGATCAACAACGAAAGTGATAACAATAATAGAAAATCCTTGCACATAATAAACGATCCACCAATTACAACGCTTGAACCACACAAAGGAGATTACAAGGATTAAATTCTTATTAATCTAAACTAATGTTTTGATATGGAAAGGACAGAAATAAACTAAGAACTAAAGACTAAAGAAGAAGAAAATGATAGAAGGGAGGCTAATTCCCCCTCCTCCTAATCTAAGGAGAAACGTAAGAAGAGAAGAGAAGAGGATTATAAGATGGATGATAAGATATGAGGGGCTAGAGCATCTATTTATAGTATTAGGGTTTCGTGGAGAAGAGGTCGGGCATTAAACACATAGGACAAAAGTAGGAAGTAGAAGCCGCCATGCTCGAATCAGCAGGAATACCCGATCGGGTACACACTTACCCGATCGGG
>JAIUZE010039611.1:0-16750 GCA_022085475.1 Heliosperma pusillum | reverse complement strand
AAGGTTTTATGATGATTTTGCTCAAGAACGACGAAGAACGACGAAGAACGATGAAGAACGATTAAAGAAAGTGTTAATTAGATCTTAATTTGATTTATTGTAAAATGAAAATTTGTTAGTGAGTAAAGTGGAGAATGGGCCGTGTACATATAGAAGGATTATGGAGTCGGGTTTTGAAATTGTTGTTACGGAATTGACTCGGGTTTAATAATTATAATAAGGTAATTAATTAGATATTAAGTTAATTAAATCAAATATCTAGATATTATGTTATTGTAATCAAAAGAAAGAAAAATATCAAGCTCTAAGAGAGGAAGAAGAGCCGTGTGGATTGGTGATAATCGGGTCTGTTTTGTAAACGATTTGCGTAATTTAAGTTAACGGATCGATAAAGTTATAAATATCTTAGATATTATTATTAGTTTAATCATATTAATTAAAAATATCTAAAGTGAGTGGAAAAAAGGTGACATGGGCGTGTGACTCATGCCAAAGTCGAGTTTCGGGTTTGTTTCGGGATTTAAGATGACTCGGGAATAGTTAAATGACGTTCGGGTTAAAACCGTAAAAGTTATTCTTTAATTCCGAATAAATTCAAAATAATTATATTAAATTATCATAATTCCAAATAAATCTTAATAAAAATAAATTAAAAATATTATTTTTTTAAATAAAATTTCGGTCTTCAAACTTATAAGGAGAGTCGGAAAAAGTCAACGAAAGTCAAAGTTGACTTAAAAACGGGATTCTCATGGAATCTCTCAAAAATTCCAAATACGAACTCGGAATTTCAAAATTCAACTGGAAACAATAAATTCCACTTTAAAACTTAAACAGGCTCAAAAGTATTCGTAAAATATTTTCACTAGAAAAATAGGGTACTTTTCGGGTTGTTACACTATCAAACCAAAGGGTCGTAGATGATGTGGTTATTACTAAGTATTGTTTGTGTAGCAAGGCTGGAGAAAGCGCGAACAAAGGAAAGGTAAAAATAAGGCAGAAAACTAGAATTTCGTGTCGTGCGAGAATTTTTCTTAAAAGAAACGATGCCGGGCATTATATGATTGTTGACTTCCATGAGGGACATGCACACCTTCTTTTTACCCCAACCATGGCAGTACATTTGTCAGATTCGAGGCAACTAATTTCCGTACATAAAAGTATGATTGTGGACAACTTGAAAGTGAATAAAGGTCCTGTACAGAATTTCAGAATGTTTAAGGAATACGTGAAAGGTTACAACAACATCGGAGCGTCATTAGAGGACTTTAAGAATTATTGGAGAGATGTGAAAAAATTTATCAAGGCGTATGATGCTCACATGATGATTGAAAACATTATGCAGAAAAAAGCCATGTGTCTCTCCTTCTTCTTTGATTTTGAGGTTGATGAAAGCGGACGTCTATCTAGAGTTTTTTGGGCCGACTCTATATCAATAAAAAACTATAGCATGTTTGGTGATATGACGTCGTTTGACACGACCTTTAACATGAACACATATAAGATGATTTTTGCACCTTTTACTGGGGTAGACCATCATAAAAAATGTGTTACCTTTGGAGCTGGCCTTTTAAGAAATGAGTCGGAAGAAGGTTTTACCTGGTTGTTTCGTTTGTTTTTGAAAGCAATGAGTGATAAGTATCCTGTGTGCATAATTACCGACCAAGATTTAGGCATAAAAAAAGGAGTCCGGAAAGTTTTTGGTGACAAAACGCAACACCGATATTGCATGTGGCACATTATGAAAAAAGTTCCTGACAAAGTCGGGGCTACTATCTTCAAAGAGACAAATTTTATGAAAGACCTATGTTCATGTGTTTTGGATGAGGACATTGAGCCATCTGAATTTGAGGAACGATGGGGTTTAATCATGACGACATATGATTTAACCGCACATAAGTGGCTGAGTAAGATGTTTAATAAGAGAAGGTATTGGATCCCGACTTATTTTAGAGGTTTGTTTATGGGTGGGTTAATGAGAACTACCTCTAGGTCGGAGTCGGAAAATAGTTTTTTCGGAAATTTCATGAATCCAAACTTAACACTTGTGGAGTTTCTGATGAGATTTGAGAGCGCCATGGATGCGCAACGATGGAAACAGTCCAAGTTAATTGCTGATTCAAAAAACACCTTCCCCAATCTGATAACCCTATCCTTTGGAAAAACATGCTTCTGAGTTCTACACCACACCCGTCTTTACTGAACTTCAGGAAGAATGGAAGGCTGCCTGCTTCACATGTGGTGTAAAGGTTATGGGTAATGTTACAAGCGGCAACATACCTGTTGTTGAACGTGCAAAAGACCGGGTTTCTTATGTTAGTTTCGATTCTGAAGAGCTAAAATTGAGTTGCTCGTGCAAAAAGTTTGAGAGGCATGGTATGATGTATCGTCATGCTCTCTATGTGTTGAAAGATCTGGGCTTTGAACAAATCCCCCATCATTATTTGCTAGTCAGATGGAGCAAATATGCGATGAGTGAGCCGCTTACTAATGTACCTAGATCTTTGATTGATGATTGCAATACATTAGAAGTCAGAAAAAACAAGATTGGTGTGTTATGGTCCGAGTTGTACTCGTGTGTTACCCTTGCTGAACAAAAACCTGCGTACATAGATGAATTTATGGACCTACTCAAGGGTTTTAAGGACAAGTTGATATTGCAAAGCAATGTATCTGATGGTGAATGCAGCGATACACCTGATCAGACAAAAAGAAAAAACGCTGAGCTTGAGAAACTATTAGGAACCAAAATACCGGCTGAGGTGGTTGTGTTACCTTCTATCCAATCAAAGACTAAGGGATCTGGTAAAAGGTTGGTTTCCCAGAAGGATCAAGCTATACAAGAACAAAAGAAACCACGTAGAAAATGTAAAGCTTGTGGCGAACTAGGATTCCATGATAGTCGGAATTGTCCGGGAAGATTATGAAATATCAAAAAGGTAGTTATGTTTATTGAAATGTTTTGCATTTGTTTTTTTTCTTCTTTTTTTTGTTTATTGTTTCTTTTTTTTAAAGGTTAAATTGGTACGTTATGTGAAGAATACAACTGGCTAATTGTAATTTGTACTTCTTTCAGACTTTGAGGCTTGGAGGATTGAAGGTTGGAGGCTTATAAGTTTGAAGGCACCTGAATGAAGATGGATGATGACTTCTTCGCGTATTGTTTTATTTTTTTTATTGCTATTTTTAAATAAGTTTCGCACCTAGATGGAAAAATTGTGTACCTAGAGGGGTTCGTTTATGTATCGATCTTCATAATTTCTAAACAACATACACATGAGACTTTGGCTTTTGAAATATGAACCCTTGAGGCACAATATATGCTCTAAATCCTATTGGATGATCATTTGCTAATTGAATTTTGAATGGTCGGGCTTTACTATTTCAAGATTACAATGTAAAACAACGTAACTACACGGCAGAAATGCGTGTCTAGACGTGTTCAGATGTGCATGTACCTAAATTGGCTTTATTGATTTAGAAACATCTGAAGGTAAGCGTGTGTTGTTGAAGCTACGACGAAATAAAATATATGGAGTATTTATGGTGGAATATATGCTCTAAATCCTCTTGAATGATCAGTTGCTAATTGAATTTTAAATGGTCGGCTTTAATATTTCAAGATTACAATGTAGTCAAAACTTTCAAACATTTTGAACAAACCCGTTAATATACACATAAATAAATAAAAAACAACCATGTAGACAGAGAGATTAAGAACTAATATCCCATTATCTGAGTTCCAAATCCAGAAATCAACGTATGTGTTCTGTTACGGAATATAAAGTAGTCATTAATACATTCGCAAGCTTCTACAATTTGCAAAGTATTCCTTCAGATGATACAACAAACTACGTAGGCCAGTCTTTCAAATTTCCCAACGAGAGAGTCACAAGATACCGAAAACGTTATTAGTCAATTTTTGATGACGACGTAGACTGATTTATGTGCAGAAGAAAGCTGCAATGACCTACCTCAAAGGAACCTGTTTAAAAAACCTGCACGACATAAATAAAAGTTTTATTATGGTAAAAAATGAATAAAGCCTTCACTGGAGGGGAAGTACATATAATAGCCAGCAAGAAACTATATATTGATGACAAACATACCTACAAATGGATTAAACGTATCTATAACAAATTACGACGTACCGAGTGGCCAATTAGGGTCCTAAACTGTAAACCATTTAACATCAACATTAAAACAAACAGAAGGGTAAAAAAGAACCCTTCCAAGGGGAACTGGTGAATCCAATACAGTATCCCAAATAATAGTTTAGCACCATGCTATCCCAAATGGCTCATTACATTAAGGAGCATACCTACAACACTAACTAAACATACCAAGGAGCGATCATAACGTACCTAGTGGCCAAATAGGGATCCTAAACCGTAAACTCAAGGGCATGGCTATAATTAAAGGAATTATTACCTTATTAAACCAATAAAACAGAATTTAACTTAGAAACCTGAACCATGATTATTAAGAAACGGAAAGTCATTGGGATGATAACAAAAAAATAGGTAATAATAATAGTAATTACCTTCCTCATGTTTTCTTGCCATCGTAACATCTTTAATGCGACCTTCCTCCTATATGCGACAATGTCCTACACAAGTAAGACAGAATTGATGAGAATGTTGTTTTATTACTAAGACCACCAACATTTATAAAAAGGAGATAAGTAGAAAGAATAATTTAAAACCTTATAGTGATTTTTATCGGTCCACAAAGACTTGTTACGTCCAGCTTCTAACCATTTAAGTACATAAACGCCACAGTCAAACCTATCAAACATTTTGAACAAACCCGTTACTATACACATAAATAAATAATATAAATGATTGTAGACAAAAAGAGTTTACTAGAGAGTATCAAGAAAAATTACACGTTTGTTTGAATCGGGACAGATATAACTTCTATCATATATAGTGGTACCGCTTTGAATCTCTCAAACCCTTTCGAACGTACTAGGATCTCTATGACATTGCTTACCTTCAAATAGACAAGACATATGAAGTTAAAAACTTTATTTGGTAGATTGAAGACACATGTTATAGATAAGGTGGTCTTATTAACATACCACATTTGCTACAAATTCCATATCGTCTTCAGGATTGTTGGAAGGCAATGAGTTCAGTAAGTAAGTCTTCTCCGTCTCCAGGTCGCACACACATAAGAACCAATGATCATCACGAATAAGAGGGATAAACATCTGTAGACGTAAAAAAATTTCGTGAGATAATCCATTGGCAACAAAAAAATTATAACAGCAACACCATACAAACATCAAGAAACTTACAGCTTTCACGTCCTTTCCATCCTTTGTCATGTATGACATGTTTATATAGTTCCGACCAAGTTTCTTGTCTCGTTTTGGATTAAGGTGCTGCATTGAATCAGATAAATAAGTATAATTACATGTAAGGTTGCACTTATGCCATCTACAGTTAATATACGGAAAAAACAGGTATGCTCACACTTGCAGTTATTGGTATGTACACCAATTCTGGTGAAAGCAACGTTGAATAAATCCCAAACATATCGATGACCTAAAACGAGGAATGAATGACATCGGCTACTATGTAATAGGGAAGGGGTCAACTTAACAATTAAGCAGAATATTACCATGTCCATGACCCATTTTCGGTTTTTCAAAGTGGCCATACCCTCTCTTGTTGCATTTCCGAATTTTTTTTGAACAACCACATCACTACAAAAACAGATGCAATATGTTCGATGTAGGTAAAAGAACGTAGAAGGATCAATCTAATAAATTACATTTGAAAAGATGGAAAGCGTTGTCACATCCTTACAACTTTGCGTCATCTCCCTTGGATACACTGAACGCGTATTTCAGACGTTCGGCATCAGAGTAACTCGCTGCTTGTTCAACAGGTTGTTTCCTTAAATGATTAAAAAATAACACGGTTAGATTATGTCAAGTAAATCAAAAGACTGCATAAAATGTTATGATAACAAATAAGTATCCTTGCCCAGATCTGATGTGATTTTGCCTTGCATCAGATAGCACTTGATCTCTGAGTTCATTCTGGTCGCTGGTCAACAGAGCATAACAGTATTTTGCCTTCAGTTTAAGGACAACCTTATCGGCTGGCCTAGACTGTAAAATATAATAGAAGAAGACTTAATGATCTATTTAGTGCACCTAATATTGTAATTTACGTATATATGTAACAAGCGATATACGTTGCTTACATTAACAAGATTCAATTTAAAAGTTCTACGAGCTCCTGCATATATCTCCATGTAACACATAAGGTAAATCCCATCATCAAAATCAATAGCTTGCGATTTGGCAACATATTCTTCACATTTGAAAAACTGAACTGCCGCGAATCTTTTTGATTTGGCTATCATGACACGTCTAATGAAATCCCTCTGTGGAGAACAGTCAATATCAGTAAAAACGTATTTGAAATGAGGATAAAACATAACCATACCGCAATTAAGGAAGTGTTAAAAATCGAATGCTCACCACGTTCTGAACATAGACATTAAACTTTAATGTTTGAGGCCGCATTGGGTGTATGACTTCAATTTTGCGAGATATAAAGTTGACGCAAATCAACATCGGCTCCCGCAATGCGAATGGGAAAAACATCTGATGTAGGAAGGAAGAAGATATGAAGTAAGCCGAATGCCAACAAGAGGCGAGAAAACAGACTGATTAATAGTAAAATAAACAATACAAAATAAGAACTAAACAAACAAAAAGAAAAATATAGGAGCTCACCAAGCTCAAATGTTCAAAGTCAGTGGTATGTTCACATTGAATCCCCTATAGAGAACAAATATAGAAGCAACATTAGAAGTATAGATAATAATAAGACAATAACCACATTCATATGTATATAATCACATAACTTACATTGTGAGTAACGAAAGCATATAGACGCAAAGGGGACGAGGGAGCCTTTATCGCCTCTTTCTTGTTTAATAGATGAGCCCATGCATTGATTATATTTGTATCTATACGTGCATCTACAACCAAGCTCTTTAGATCACATCGCCTTAGTTGGAAATACTGGTTTCTGAGTAATACCTCAATGAAAATAAAAGTTACTAATTACATTGTTGACAGGCTCAGGTACACTGTTTAGTGTTGTAGGTACATTAACTGCAAGATGTTTAAACCATTGAAAAAAAAAGTTTTAGAGTTACCTGGCGTCAAAACCATCCCCAAATACCAAATCAGCCACATTTTTCTCCGATAGGCTTAATTCAGAAAACATTGAAGTATTCCTTTAAATGAACGGTGATTTAAATACCTCTGAAACAACTATGTCCCTCTTGCAGGGTTGTTTTACCTCCGTAGAGACATTCATCGGTTCTGATGAGGTGTCCATGTCATGTGCATCAGTATTAATATGCATATCATGTGTTGTAGATGATTCTGGGGTGTTCTGGGTTACAAACAAGTTTAATGTCGGGTACTCGGGAGCAACTCATCTTTTCTATGTTGACGGCTCGTTACTCGACCCCTTGTTGAATGCATTACTCAATGCTAGAACAGCATCCAGAAAGGCAGCGCCATTCCAACAGGGGTCATCATCCCAACCCCCTGTTGAGGCGGTTGCGACGTCAATTCCAGATACTGCGGAGGGAGGGGCTCCCACTTCGGGGGAAGCTACATTTACACTAGTAGTGGTGTTAGATAACTCTACATCAGCCTTTCCCTTTCCACAATCTGCTTTTGCCGGAATCTCTTCCGCATGTCTACTTGGTGGGGCCAGTTGAAAGCCACCAAGTAGTGCATCAGCCATAGAAGAAAGCTGGCCAACAACCGAGGAACCCGACATCTCAGACTTGGCATTATTGAGTGTCTTCCCAAAGTGCTCAAAAGCCTGGGCTAGGGCCTTTCCTGCACATGCAATGTTTTCGATGCGAAAAGTGACTCTTGATCGTTTGGTACTATGCTCATCTTCTTGTTATCAGCCTCATGATGGTTATCATGATCTATTACATCATGGGCAACATCGTTATGACCAGAGTGTTGACTTTCCGCAATCTCAGGCCTAACACAGCAACAACTAGCCCCTTTAACCATTTGTACATCAACAGAACCAGCCCCAAATCGTTTCGCTTCTTTTTTCTCTTTGGCAACCCGAGACAATATCTCGACCTTGGTCCATGTGCACATTGTTGGGAACACCTTGGTGACAGTTCTTGACTTGAAAACAACTCTATCAAGGTAAATGAAAATTAAAACCATGATAGGCCCTTTGAAAGTTTTCTTAGGTCCTCCTCGAGCCTCCTTTGCTTGCTCAGTCCTCCATTGTATTACACTGGAAATAATGTTTTTGCGGGTGAAATAACACCATTTCAACTGCGGAATAATTGAGACATCCATCAAACACTTAAGAATGCGTAGTCTTGGAACCTCCCCTTTAACTCCCATTAGGAACGCAGAAACAAGGTACACAACGAAATTCCTCTTAAAGTTGTCCCCACCCTCCTTTTGTTCAGACATTACATCCAAGAGTTGGGATGAGGTAACCCGATTTCGACCAAACTGAGACTTTTATTCGCTATCCATTGCTAGAAATTCCTCTGACTTATCACATCGTGATGCTTGCGTTAATTCTATCTCACCTATAGGTATACCTGTGGCAAGGTGGACATCTTCATCACGGATAGGGAGATGCATGATATGGAGGGAACAAGAAAATGGATCGAAGTTTGAGATCAGCCAGAATGCTAACTGCCCAGGGATCATGTCGGTCTTTAGACATAATATACCACCAAAACCCATCTCTCTTATGGCAATCTGTTGTGTAGAAAGTCCGCTGTTGATGAACGCAAAAAGTGCGCTAGGACTTATCGTTGTGCGTAATGCCGGCAATTTCACGTTCAAAGTAGACACAGAATGTCGACCACGTGTATGAGAACCTAGTGATGTCGACTCTGATGAACTGCTATTCTCCATGACTACACATTAGACAGATAACAAAAAACACAACATGGTTAGATATGGTCAACTGGGGAAAATACGTACCTAATAATCGACTATCCGTACCTAGAACAAAGAAAAATGTAACTAATGCCGAATATAAAATCCTAAGCCATAAAACATAAACCATTAACATTAACTCGTATAAAAGGACTAGTGAGGAGCCTTACAACAAGGAATGATTAACACACAAAAACAAATGTAGAAAAAGGTGTTCTAATTAGGATTAAACTAAAGAATCGAAGCGAAAGATGAAGCTAACATAACTGAAATCGGCAAAATTTCAACAACACCAAAGGATTACAAGGGGCTACAAAAAGCGGACTGACTCTTAAAATTGGATAAACAGGTTGTAGCAGTTTTGTGTACCTATGCAATACCGTCAAAGTACCTAGATGCATATGATAATGTATATTCAATATATAAATACAGAACAACAAACAAACCGACAAAAATAATGTCAAAATATAAAATCATAAAAGGTAGTCATCGTATTCGTTTGGCATTTTGGTGATGGTTAGTGATGTGAACATTAATAAATTTCAAATAATGAACTAAAAGGATGAATTATGATGATGAATTATGATGCAACTAATGTGACAATCAATGCAATTAAATTACACATTATACACAAGCTAGAGAACTAATCATTACTAACATCACAAAAAAAAAGGAAAAATAAAATAAAGAACACTAAAGTAGCGACAGACCTCGACTTAGGGATAAGAGAATACCTGATGAACGAATACGGAAAAGCACGACTGTAAGTTTAGCATCGATGAACATGCAAGTACAAACATGAAGACACGATTAAGAATGGATGAGGATCAACGTATGTTAAATGACGAAAATTACGGAAAAAAATAGGAAAGTAGAAATCAAAAATTCAAATAATGCCGAAACCCTGACCTGAACTATAAATCATCAAGAAAACAATGTAGAAAGACCTGCATGTGCGATTCAGAGCATGAGGAAGAAGATAACTCATATGTCGATCACAATAATTATATATACTAAATATAAATTTAACATGTAAGCTTAAAGTCTCCCATAACATCAATACTAAACACATAAATCAATCAAAATGTTCCTGAACTTACAGGATTCACAAAAACTCAACTAATATGACTAAATTGAGCATTATGAAGAAGATTAATTCGAACGCGTCGTATAAAATAGATTATGACAAACTCTAACACAAACACTACTGAATTAGCTAAAATCAAATTTTAAACTACTAAATCTAAACAAAAATTGTGAAATCAATGATTTTAAGCAGCTAAAATACGAAACGTAAGAGCAATTGATCACTTACAAACAATAAAAGTCGAAGGAATTGATGTGGATTAGGCGTCGATCGTCGCAAACACCGCGGATTCTGGATGCAGAAATTGGAAGAATTTTAATGGTGAATTAATTGGGGAAACGGTTTCATGAGAGAGAAAGTAACTCAAAATAATGAGAGGAGAGAGAGTGTGATTTATTGAAATATATGTTTATATATTGCTGGCAATGTGTTTGTTTAATACCTCCGTATAGTATAAGACCATGTGTTACGTATAGTATAAGCCAATGTGTAGTACGTTTCAACTTTTTCCACCGAGTGGTTAGGATCATCTGAGTCCACCCTATCTTTTTGAGTCCGTGAGTCCTAATCTCAACCGTCTGATCAAAGAGATCTAGTGGTTGAGATCAGCGCGCTATAGGTGAGGGCATTTTCGTCATTTCACAAGTTTGTATATATATCATAACTTTCAGACAAGGTTCATTATTCCTTATTTACTTTCTCTCTCTTAACTCTCCAAACCCTAGTTTTCCTTTTTTTTGTTCCTGCTCCCCATAAACTTTGTTACTTTTTTATGCCTGATCTTGTTCTACTTCTTCAATTAGTTCTTCTCAACCAAGCTAGACAATTTGATTTCTTCTTCTTCGTCACCTTTCTATGTCAGGTATTATTCACTCTCTTTTCTTTTCAATCAAAATAGTTATTGTTTTCTTTCAATTATATGCAGCTTGAACTTTTGATTTGATCATCGTTATTGTTATTTTTTGTTTTATTTCTTAGATTTGTGTTGTTATGATCTATCTCTTTTATATATTTTTCTATTTCATGTATTTCTCAACATTTATCATCTCGTTTTATTATATGTAGCATGATTTCTATATCACTTTTATTTTTCTTTTTAATTGTTTTTCATTAACGTAATTCTTTTTTACATGTGTTATTTCATTGTTTTTTTTTGTCAAGCTTAAGTATTTAACACTATCTATATGTCATCTCTTTATTGTTTTTCCTTTTTGTTAATACCTGATGTTGTTCCACTTAATTAATGTAAATTAATATCACGGGTTATTCTTATAAGTATCACATATTTAGTATGCTTTTGTTCAGATTTGTTTATTACTCGAGTTTTAAATAGTTTTTGTAAATACATGTTATTGTTTACCTAATTAATGTAAATTAGTATCACACGTTACTCTTAATAGTATCACATGTTACGCATAATATTATCATAGTCTGAATATACTGTCATACATTATATAGTTTAGATAATTTAATTGAATTAGTATCACATGTTATTGTAGATAGTATCACACGTTAGACTTAACAATATCACAATTGGAACTACATTGTACTTTAATATACTTTTTCTTACTAGAATCTATTGCCTCCACCTCAGTTGTAAATGATACTTTTGTTACACATGTTTCTACTCCACAATGCATACAACTTGCTGAAGTTACACTCAAAAGTGACTTGATATAGATAATGACTATGGTCCAAATGTCGTCCTTCTTTGTTCTGAACTCTTTTACTTTCTTGATCAAATGAGTCATCACTCATTTATGTTTCCAATTTTTATATTTCTGTATTTTATGTTGTCAAGAAGATGGTAATTAATCGATGTTTTTCTTCCTTTTTGCAGATTTTTCGCTTGCCGAGATTGATTAAAACTTTTGGGTGTGCATGCTGAAGAGTGCTATTCTACAACATCAACGAGCAAATGAACTTCTCATTGTAGCCATATAGTACATCATGAATGAGCAAATCATCTTTTTTGTAGCCAATTTTCTTATAAAGACAAAATCTTTACTATTAGATATCTTTCAGAGTGATTACAATTTTGTATTATTTTTTAATTTTTGGTTGGCACTCTATTACTCCAAGATATTAGTTTATTGTCTTTTCTAGGACCCTTTTGCAAAACAATAATAACAACTTTATCAATGAAACTTGTTAGACCAAAAATATTGAAGTAACTCAATAACAATAATACCATATTTATATCATGATTTGCCATTTTATTATGTTTTATAACAGTTTTAAATAAACAATATGTATCTTCATAAATATCACGGGATATTGAAAACAATATCACACGTTATAAGAAACAATATCGCATGACGTGGTTAACAGTATCACACGATTGGATTAACAGTATCACATTTTGCCATTAATAATATTACACAATGAGATAAACAATATCACCATTTACTAATAACAATGTCACAATAATATAGTCGACCTTTTTCACCCTGTTGATAATGAAGTACTAGATTACTAGATACCTTAACAGAGAATATCACACTTCACCTTAAACAATATCACACATTACCATAAACAATTATCAAAAATATTATGTTCATATAAGAAGTTCAAGAAACAATATCATAACAATCAAGACACAATAATATCATTATTGCTCTTAAACAATATCACAAAATACTAGCAGCAATACTAGTTTATGCAACATACATTAGACTACTTATACTACCAATTTTACATCAATTCATTCTCAATAAAAGTTTTCTATCAATATCTTCTTAGTAGTCAGTTAAGATCCTCCATATAACTCTACTTCTACACCTAGTACTTGCAACACTCTTGTATCGTCTTTTCTGTGTCTTGAGCTCTCGTCCATTATCATCATCTTATCTTCCACTCTTGGTACAAGCATGTCTTCTCGGTGGTCACTCATACATTCAGCCTACAACATTATAAAAAAAACCATTGAAAATTTCATAAACAAATTATTCCAATGTCTACATACGCGCAAGCACATTCAGGTTTATCAATCAACTATACCACTATTTGTTTGTTATTTCACGCCTTTATATTTGTCTTAGTCCAGTTACTATGCTCTATTTATGATGATTAAATATCATTCAATATCACATTATACCAGCAACAATATCACATCGTTTTTTCCTCTGAAATTAAGAAAACGTTAACTATATTTTCATTATACATTCACCTATGTTGATTAAGTATCACTAATGTTCACAATCAATTTTACATTATACTAACAACAATATTACAAGTTTTTTATGTATCATAGTCAACATCTATATCTACATATTCACTAACTAAACAATAACTCTAAATTTCTCAACTATATTGTCAAACAATTGAGTTTCGTAATTTGAAACCCTAGTTTTGAGAATTAAACAAAACAACACCATAGATTTCACAATTAAACAAAAAAGCATCTAATAAACAACTACATAAGACAATTAATGATACATAATTAGTTCTATATGCTTATAAAATCACCAAAATCGTTCCAAATCATCTATAACTAAGATATTTACAAATTTAAAAAGCAAGAACATGAAATTACCACAAATCCTTCGACAATTAATTCGATATTTTTGTTATATAATCCTATTATATTACTCTAATTAAATCTACATACAATAATTTGGAACAAAATTAACATGAATAATCAATTTAATAGTACATAGATTGTACTAAAATCGCATAAGTAAAAAAAATACATAAAGAATCGCACCTGTATGATTTTGGAGAGAACTTAGTGAGATTATTCAATTGTATGTAATCAACGAATTAGTCTAGAAGTTGAATGCATTTCAAATCAAAGACTTTTATCAAAATTTGTGAGTGTTTTGTGAGATAATGAAATTGGTTTTTAGAAAGAGAGAATAAAGGGTTTTTTCCTGAGAATTATGAGTTTTGAGGGTTGTAATTAGGACCTACGTGGCTTAATCTTAGCGTTCCATATTTTTCAGATCCAACGACTGTTATTAGGACTTACAGACTCAAATATTAAGGTGAACTCACCTGATCTTGCCTCTATGTATATATGTGTATATATGTATATATGTATATATGTATATATGTATATATGTATATATGTATATATGTATATATGTGTATATATGTATTTATGTGTATATATGTATATATGTGTATATATAGAGTAAGGATCAATTGAGTCCACCCTTTTCCTTAAAGTCCTTGAGTCCTCTTTTGAGCCATTGGATGAGGGAGATGGATGGCTGAGATTGATGCTCTCAAAAAAGGATTAATTTCCACTCTCTCATCTTTACTAATTAACCACTAATCTTAACTTTAATTCAATATATAACATTTTCCTCGCAATTACTTATCTCTCTCATCCCACATAATTTCATTCCTTCATCTCCCTCTCTAAAAACCCAAATAAATCACTCATCCTTCCTCACTCACTCACTCATCCTTCCTCACTCACTTACCATCACCTAACCATCACCACCGCCCGACCACCACTGTTGTCGTCAACACCACAAAAACCACGCCCTTTCCATTCCACCGCCCACCCGCCACCACCCCTCTGCCGCCACTGTAACACCCGGAAATGTACCCTATTTTTCTAGTAGAAATATTTTACGAAATCTTTTCAGTAATTTTAAGTTTTAATTTGGAATTTTATGTTTCGAGTCGAATTTAGAATTTCCGAGTTCGTATTTGGAATTTCCGCGAGATTCCATGAAAATTCCGTCTTAAGGCGAGTTTGACTTTTCTTGACTTTTGAGTTGGGTTTGACTTTCTCGACTTTGAAACCGTCTTTGACCTTTTCCTACACAACTCACACTACTCCCTTCCTTAACCTAATTTTTCATTCAACACAAAATCAAACACCAAAACCCTTTCTTCTTACTTAAGAAACTTTCCCTCTTTGAGTATCGATCTTTGATTCGTCGTAACTTCTTCGTTACTTGATAGAATTTACGTAAGTTCGTCTTATTATTCTTCCCGTACCTTCCTCTATCCGTATTGATATTAAAATCATCGTCTTTCTCGCTTTTCAAATTTCCCGTCTTTCTCAAGATGAACTTTATTCATCTTTTTTCGATCTATTTGTAGGTGGTGACCTCCAAGATCCCGACAAAGACTACTATCTTATTGAAGAGGAGCTTGACGACTAGTAGAGACGCTCAAAGGTAACGGTGAAGGGTTACTCGGTATCACTTACGTGTTTTACATGTTATATGCTAGAAAATCGTATTAGAATACGATTAGGAAGATTAGAAACCATGCTATGATTAGTAAATGATGTTATATGATGAATGTTGATGAATTATATTGATTTTTGATGATTATTTGAAGTATATATGAGAATTGAAATGATTTGGAAATGAATTGGTTAAGTGAGCAAAGCTCACGGGTGAAGAGGTGCTCCCAGCCGGTCGACCGGCCGCCGGTCTGACCACCGGCTGGGAACACATCAGTAACATTTTTGGGAAACTTGGTTTTTGTATGATGAGGTGCTCCAGGCCGGCCCACCGGCCACCGGTCCATCCATCGGCCTGGAACACATCAGTGAGTGAAGATGGATTTTTGGTATGGTGCTCTGTGCCGGTTGACCGGCCGCCGGTCTACCAACCGGCCCAGACCTCTTTTCTCTGTTTTTGGGTTTTGCCTTGTGTTCTGAGCCGGCCCACCGGCCACCGGTCCCCTGCCCGGCCTGGAACACGGCTGTGTGGTTTTTCTTTAACTTATAAAACTCGTAATTTATAATAGTTCGCATGATCCGTTTACCGTATAATTTTACGTAATGTCTTATAATATTCATGTTTTGAATATATGATATCTCTTTCGCATGTATCACATGTTTTGTGACGGTTTTGGTATGTTCCCACTTTGAGGCGGTTTTTACAAATGAGTACGGTTTGAGCACTATTTTGTCTTGTGCTTTGTACTCTCATTCCCTTGGCTACATTCCCGTTCGTAAGGCTGGAATGTCGGAACGGAGAGGTATCCTACTGCTTAAATGCATGTGTTAGTGGGCATACGACGACGTTGTTGGGAGTTGAACGCTATGCGTTGATCGACCCGGCCGTCAAATGTTGTGTACTTGCGAGGTGGTGTTATTTGCAGGTAGCGTACCGCTTGTTATGAGGCTTGAGCTCTTTTCCGCCTCTTTCGTGAATTGATCTACCGAATTTGGGGTACTCGGCATATATATTGTAAGACCGAGTCTTGGATGCGAAACGTTATCGCATGTCGAATCGGAAAACGTGATTCCGAGATCCTGGCCAGGTTTAGACTAGGACCGTATTATTATCGTCGTGCTACCAGGAGGAAATTAGTCTACATATACGAAATGTAGCATCGTGTATGAGTTCAGGGAAATGCTTTATCCCGTGGATGCCTTTTAATCATACTTGCCATGTACACGATGTTAGTGCGTTTCATTTACCGTGAGAGATGTCGTCTTGTGTCGTCTTTGAATGCGTGATTTCATGATATTGTTCATGGTCATTGCATGATTGGACACCGTCAATGTCTAGGTTCGTGAATGGATGATAATATGTTGGATCTATTGTAATCATCGCATGTCTTGACTTGGTTTGTCTGTCGAGTATCAATCTTATCAATCTTATACCGCTAACGGTGATATGCAAGCCCTAGTGAGCGTATTCGGTTGCCTAAGAGTGTCTTCCCCGAGTCTTTGAATAACATGATGGTTTCGGATTTGTGCATCTTATGTT
>JAIUZE010039604.1:0-10782 GCA_022085475.1 Heliosperma pusillum | reverse complement strand
CAACTGTGACAACCCTCGCGAATGCGGAAATATAAAACATACAAGCATGTGAATTATATAGCGGAAATATGAAGTTTTTAAAACTTTTATACATGCAAGAAGAAGTATACGAGGAGTGTCAAATATTACAAACCAAAGTACGAAACAAACTACAACAAGAGACGAAGTCTCTCCAAATGTTAACAAAGTAAAAGTGTTTAGCAAACAAGCTAAAATCGTCTAGAGATGTTTCATCCAGGGACTACGCCCGCTAGCTCACACCCGAACCCAAAATATCATAGCAAAAAGCCATCCAAATCAAGCAACCTGTTCATCCATGAAAAACATGAACGCTACAGCAGTAGGAGGAGCTAACTCCGAGGCAGAGTTTCTCCCATGCCATATACCAATTAAACGTACATAAAAGGCGACCAACCAAAGATAGAAGCCTGCACTATATATGATATACATGTGAAATACCGCATAAGAATAGATAGGCAATTCAATATATAATGATAAGAGAATATAGAATACAAATCCGAATCCATCATGTGATACAAAGACTCGGGGAAGACACTCTTAGGCAACCGAATACGCTCACTAGGGCTTGCATCTCACCGTTAGCGGTATAAGTTTGATAAGATTGAGACTCGACAAACAAACCATGCCAATCGTCTATTTCATGCAAGAGTTCAACTCAATGTTCACATATAATTCAACTTACAAACAACCGTCCAATCATACAAATATAACAACATATTCTCTCACGGTTAATGGCACGCACTAGCATCGTGTACAATAGCAAGACAAGCCAATGGAAGCTCACGGGATAAGACATTTCCCGGAACCGTATACGATAAGACATTTCGTATACTCATGACCTAGACAAACAAATTCACGGGATAAGACGTTTCCCGGAATCATGTACGATAAGACGTTTTGTACACACAAGACTCTAATCCTCTCGGTAGGACGACGATAATAATACGGTTAGTCTAAACCGGCAAGAATCTCGGGATAGATGTTCCCGATTCGACATGTGGTAAGGCGTTCCACATCCAAGACTCGGTCAATCATAGACGCCGAGTACCCCAAATTCGGTCAACCTTCACGAAAGAGGCGGAAAGAGATCTATAGTCAAAAGTCAAGCTAGTACGCTACATGCAATAACACCACCTCGCAGGTATACAACATTGGACGGTCGGGTCGATCAACGCATTGCGTTCGCCTCCTAACAACGTCGTCATATCCCCACTAAACATGCATACAAGCATCAAGGATACACCCCATCGCTCCGACATTCCAGTCTAACGAGTATAAGGGTGTAGCCGGGTAATGAGAGTTCATAGCACAAAACATTAGTGCTCAAAACATAACACATGTAAAACCGACTCAAAGTGGGGCATATATGAAAACCGTCATAAAACATGTGATACAAGCGAAAGGAATATCATATATTCAAAACATTAATATTATAAGTCACTACGTAAATTTATACGATAAACGAACGATCGGAATTATTATAAATGAAAACCGTAAACAAAAATCACAAAGAACTCCAGCAGGTGCCAGCCGGTCAGGCTGACCGGCTGCCGGTCCACCGGCTCAGGCCAACTATCATATGAAATTTATCTTGAATTGTCAGTGTGTCCCAGCCGGTCAGGCTGACCGGCTACCGGTCAACCGGCTGGGACCATAAGGTCACATGAAAAACAAAGGGAAAGAATGGTGTCTCAGCCGGTGGTCTGACCGGCTGCCGGTCGACCGGCTGAGACCAAAGGCATATTTCAATATTACGTAAAACTTCAATAATATACAGCAGGTGCCCCAGCCGGTGGTCTGACCGGCTGCCGGTCGACCGGCTGGGGTCTCAAGTACACGAAAATCCCATTTTTCACTAAGGATCCAATTTCAATTATCATCCAATATTATCATAAATCATCAAAACTCATATGAATTCTCAACATACAACATATATCATCATCAACACACTTACCAAGCTCACTAACCATATTCTAAATACGGTTTCTAGCATAGATAACATGTAAAACACGTAAATGATACCGAGTAACCCTTCACCGTTACCTTTAAGCGTCTTCACTACTCGTCAAGCTCCTCTTCAATTAGAAAATAGTCTTTGTCGGGATCTTGGAGGTCACCACCTACATAAAGATCATAAAAGATGAATGAAATTCATCTTGAGAAAGACGGGAAATTTGAATAGCGAGAAAAACGATGATTTTAACATCAATACGGATAGAGGAAAGTAAGGGGAGAAGAATGAGACGAACTTACGTGAATTCTAGCAAGTAACGAAAGAGTTACGATGATTCAAAGATCGAAAATGAAGAGGGAGGCAAGGTTGAGATTTCTTAAGGA
Organism: Heliosperma pusillum; assembly: GCA_022085475.1. Classification (NCBI taxonomy): domain Eukaryota; kingdom Viridiplantae; phylum Streptophyta; class Magnoliopsida; order Caryophyllales; family Caryophyllaceae; genus Heliosperma; species Heliosperma pusillum. The sequence goes on along the minus strand of JAIUZE010039604.1, from coordinate 8,424 downwards.
GGAAGAAATGGTTTTGGTTTGTGTTGGAGAAATGAATTAGGTTAAGGAGGGAGTATAAGTAAAGGGTGAGTCGGAAAAAGTCAACGAAAGTCAAAGGCGGCTCAAAAGTCAAGAAAAGTCAAAGACGACTTAAAATTCAAGAAAAGTCAAACTCGTCTTACGACGGGATTCTCAGGATCTCGCGAGAAATTCAAAACGAACTCGGAAATTCTAAATTTGACTCGAAAATAAATACGATTAAAAACTATAATTCACTGAAAAGTATCGCAAAAATATTTCACTAGAAAAATAGGGTACATTCCGGGTGGTACATAAAGCCACTGGAAGTAAACGATCCATAAACACGTGACAATCATGACTTTTCAATCCATGTAGTTTCAACTCGTGTTTATCAACACATCTACTCAGATCTGAAGCATAACCGTCCGGAAATCTCAAATTGGATATCCAATCACACAACACCTTCTTTTGTTCTTTATTCAAAATGAATGAATCCATTTTTCGCTGTTTAGAACAAACGGTCAACATGTCCTCTTGTGCTTGTGGGGTAAACTTTGTCTTGTTTTTCACATTCATCACCGTGTGAATCAGTTGCTCGAAAAAGTTTTTCTCGATATGCATTACATCAAGGTTATGACGAATTAATAGTGTTCTCCAATAAGGAAGTTCCCAAAAAATGCTTTGTTTCCACCACCCAATTCGAGAATCTTTTAACGAGTCCAATTCAGCTTTACTTGCATCCACAATTTTGGGAAAATGCTTCACACAATCCCACACTTCTTCACCCGTTAATCTCGTAGCAGCAAAATCTTTCTCTACTCGTCCTTTTCGAAAATTAACTTTATCTTTGCGGAAAACATGATCAGGTTGTAAAAACTGTCTATGACAATCAAACCAACTCCATTTTTTACTTTTATAAAGCCAAAACGACTTAGTCTCCTTCTCCATACAATATGGACACGCATGTTCACCAGCAGTTGACCAACCCGATAACATGCCGTAAGCAGGAAAGTCATTGATAGTCCATAATAGTACGGCTCTAAGATCAAAGTTCTGCTTTCTAGAGACGTCGTATGTGTACAACCCTGTCTCCCACAACTGCTTCAACTCGCGAATTAACGGTTGTAAATAAACGTCAAGACGTTTTTTGGGACTAAACGGACCGGGTATAAGTAATGATAGAAACATAAACTGTCTTTTCATACATAGCCAGGGTGGTAAATTGTATGGAGTGAGCATTACCGGCCAGCAGGAGTACGACTTTCCGTATTGACCGAAAGGTGCGAAACCATAAGTACAAAGACCAAGTCGAACATTTCGAGGCTCACTTGCAAAAGAAGGATGAATGCGATCAAAATGTTTCCAAGCCTCGCCGTCACTTGGATGAGACATTATCCCGCTGACACGTGGATTTTCATGATGCCACCGCATCTCTGGCGCAATTAGTTTTGTGGCATAAAGTCGTTGCAAACGCGGTCCTATTGGGAAATAAGTTAAAATATTTTTCCCAACCCTTTTGCCATTTGCATTCTTTTGTTTTTTATATCGATCTCTACCACATTTTCTACACTTATCGAGAAGACTATCATCATCCCAAAACAACATACATCCTATTTCACACGCATCTATCTTTTCATAAGGCAGTTGGAGAGCTTTAAGAATATTTTTGGTTTCATAGAAGTTACGCGTCATAACATGATTTTCAGGAATAATGTCCCCTATAAATGACGCGAGACCATCTACACATTTGTGGGGTAAATTGTATTCACATTTCAAAGTTACCAACCGGGAAGCTGACTGCAACAGAGAGATACGACTCCCCTCATACACCGGTTTATTGGCATGTTCCAACATTTTGAAAAGGGCTAGTACATTAGGATTTGGAGATTCATCAACCACTTCGGCGTCAACATTTTCCATTATAATTTCATTAATGTTGTCGCGCAACGCATCCTCCACCATATCCCTATAAGGATTGTCAGACCTCTCCTCAACGGGAAAATTCTCACCATGGCACACCCAATCATAATAGTCATCGCAAAAGCCCCAAAGCCCTAGGTGTTTTCGTACTTCTTGTTCGGCTAAAATTTTTCTATTTCTACACTTTACACATGGGCACCTAATTTCCTTACATCTACCGTAATCTTCTTGTTTCTTAACATAATTAATGAATTCATTAACGCCCATTACAAACTCATGCCTTAATTTTTTTATTACAATCCAATCTTTCATACATCCACGCTCGTTGTACTCTTTTCATTTCAAATCTACATACACGTTTATAATTATTATTATCGACTTAAATAAATATTCAAAACAATAACAACAAGAACTAAAAGTTTACTAATAGCAACAATAACAACAATAACTACTAATACACATCATATTACACAAACAAACAACAAACAACAAACAACAAAAAACAAACAACAAACAACAAACAACAAACAACAAACAACAAACAACAAACAACAAACAACAAACAACAAACAACAAACAACCTCCAACCTCCAACCTCCAACCTCCAACCTCCAACCTCCAACCTCAAACCTCCAACAACAACAACAACAACAACAACAACAACAACAACAACAACAACAACAACAACAACAACAACAACAACAACAACAACAACAACAACAACAACAACAACAACAACAACAACAACAACAACATCTTCCACCTGCAAAAAAAAAGTAATATTCCAGTTCATGGGGTCCTTATCTCTCCAACCTAAACCCATCTTTGAATCTTTCATACCATTAGTAAATACTAATCATTTAATTAATTGTTATGAGACGAAAATTCGGCAGCAATTCCCTACAGTTCTCCAAATACACAATGTTGAATGACTTGTCACTCTCCATATGTATTCAGAGAACATTAAAGGAACTGTCAACCAAACTTAATCGTCAAATAAAAATTAAGGAAATGATTAGTATTTACCACCTAAATGGCATTAAAGATTCAAAGACAGTCCCAAAACGGGGACTATTCAAGAATTACACCTAATGTATAACTCTTGAACGGGTACTAGGTCTACAATATATGAACAAAAAAAATTATAGCCTAATAAATCATAAGAACGTAAACATTAACATAAAAATAAACTCAATTAAACTTAAACATAAACATATATACCACACTAATCAAAATTAAACAAAAAAAACTTGGAATTATACTTAATAATAACTAAACTTAAATCAAAACAAAAAATTAATTTAAACCAATATAACTTATACTTATTAATAATTATAATTAAACTATTTAACTTAATATAATAATTAAACTGAGTTAATTAGGGACGGGGCGGGGGACGACAGCGGCATAGTAGGTTACACTTCATACACCGGCAGCGGCAGAGGGGAGGGAGCCGGCCGGCCACCGGTCGGATTTGGGTAGGGACGACGGAAATTACAGGGGCAGGGGAAAGGACAGGGGGAAGGGGAAAGGGAAGGGGAAAGGGGGAAGAAGGGAAAGAGGAAGAGGTAGTCCGGGTCGGTGGTCCGGTGGGTGACGCCGGCCGGTCAGAAATGAGCAATGAGAAGCATGGGAAATGGGGAAAGAGGGAAAGAGGAAGAGAGAGAGAGACGTGGGAAAGAGAGGAGGAAAGATATGAGCGCCGCCCGGTCGTGGTTGTTGTTGTGGTGGTCGTTGTGGTCGTCGCTTTCGTCGTCGTCGTCTTCGACTTAGGTTTTTTTGTGATTTTTCGATTTAATCCGTAAAAGGAAGAAATTGGGGATTTCAGGTATATAATAGATTCTGCGACGGAATTTCCATCGCAATTCCGTCGCGAATACGAAGCCACGTGTCGCCATTTTTTGGTCAAACCTTGGGTCAATATTCTCCTCCTGCGACGGATAATCCGTCGCGATTCCGTCGCAAATTTTAATTTGCGACGGATAATCCGTCGCAGATGTTCGCGCCATGTATAAAGTTGGGCGCCATATGTGAAAAAGTTATGCGACGGATTATCCGTCGCCAGTCCGTCGCAAATTGTTATTTCCGTCGCAAAAGTCGTCGCAACTATGTTTTTGCTACGGATTTCATATCCGTCGCAAAATGTCCGTCGCTAATAAACCCTTTTCTTGTAGTGGGGGAACATTGTGGTAATTGATTGGGATGGCTTTAAGAGGATGCTGAGGAATGATTTTGTTCAAGAGCATATTCGCAGCGAAATGCAGAACAATCACATTTGATTAAATTAAGATGAACGACGAGATGATATTAGAGGAGTACCATAATCAGTGCATGAAGTTGTCCACCTATGTAGCTTATTTAAAGTTGAGTGAAGAGATTCTGGCAGTGCAATTTGAGAAGAGTCTAACCTTAGACATATTGAAGTGCTTACTTGCACCATTACTGAACGAGACTCGAGACGTGAGGGAGGTCTATTTGCGAGCTGGTTATGCTAACAATCTAGCTCAAGTGACTAAGGAAGAAAAAAAGGCTAAGAATAAGAAGCGAAAGGCAGAGACTGTAAGTGAAGGCCAATTGATGACCAAGAAGCCGAGCTACACACCAACTAAAACTTACTGAACTTGAGGGTCTAGTTATAGTAGAGGTGCGACCCAAAATAAATTTTGGGGTCGCGGACCATCTTCTGTCGCACCCTGATGATTTTTAATTGTAATAAAGTAGGATATTGGACATTTGAGTGCAGGTCTCTGGCGGAGAATGAACGTAAGAATGGAAACCAAGGGGGTATCGTACATTAGCACCGAGAATCAAGAGCAATCGCTACTCTGGTCAGTCGGATAATCATCAAAGAGGCCATAACAATAGGTATAAACACAACCGTTTAAACAACAAAAACTACGGAGGAGGGTCTTATCAAAAGACAAATGGGTACAACAATCAGAGTTATAGAGGGGGATCGTACCAGAGGCCAACTAATAGAGGAAATCTGGGTGACAATGCGAAGGCTATTGCTTCGGCTAGCATTGTCCAAGGAAGTGAAAACTCTAGTGGGAAAATCTTTTTGATGGGTAACGAGGTTGTAGAAGAAGATTCGCACGTGTTTTTTGGTATTTGTTTAGTCAATTTTAAACCCTCTTATGTTTTATTTGACTCGGAAACTACCCATTCATTGAATATAGTGACCATGCTAGAACCTTAGAGTAGACTGATTTTGACACAATAAATGATGAAATAGACATACAGTCTAGGAACTCAATAAACTATACTAAACTGTATACGGATATTTTTATCTTGATTAAGGATGTTTTGTTTCCAGTTAACCTAATTGACTTTCCATTGGTGGAATTTGAAATCATATTGGGTATGGATTGGTAGGGAATGAATAGAGCTCAAATTGATGTTATTTTAAAAGAAGTTATTTGTGAGGAGACCTAAGGGTGTTAGGGTGTCTTATAAGGAATTTATGATGAAGCCTAAGGTGAAGCTTATGAGTTCGGTTACTAACAAATCATGTTTAAGGAAGGAGTGTCAATTCATATTGTGTCATGTCAAGGAAACACATAGGGCTAAGCCGAGCGCAACTGATATAGAGTTAGTAAGTGAGTTTCAGGATGTCGTTCCTGTTAAAATTTCGAGATTGCCACCTAAGAGAGAGCGGTAGATATTAGTGTTGAGTTGAAACCGGGCTCGAGACCTATTTCTAAACCCCTTACCGGATGGGATCTAAGGAATTTGAAGAACAGAAGAAGTAATGAAAGTAGTTGTAAGATAAAGGCTATATCATACCAAGTGTATCTCCTTGGGGTACACCAGTCTTGATTGTTAAGAATAAAGATGGGAGTATGAGGCTGTGCATAGATTATAGAGAGTAGAACAAAGTAACAATTAAAAATAGATACCCGCTACCGTGGATTGAAACTTATTTGTCCAACTCAATGGAGCGGGTGTCTTTTCTATTATTGATCAGAGGTGAAGATACCATCATTTGAGAGTTAATAATGATGATATACAAGACTGCCTTTGGGACTCGATACGAACACTACAAATTCATTGTGATGTCATTTGGATTGACTAATGCACCAGCTGTGTTTATGGACCTTATGAACCGGGTATTAAGTCCCTATTTTGACCAATTTGTAGTTGTCTTTATCAATGACATGTTGGTGTATTCTAAGAGAAGATTAAAAGATGCATTTGAGTTTGGTCTTACACACGTTGAGAGACAACCAGTTGTATGCCAAGTTGAGTACGTGTGAATTTTGGTTGAAGGAGGTGCATATCTGGGTCATGTTATATCTAAGGAGAGTGTGTTTGTCGACCCAACCAAAATTGAAGCAATATCTAGATGGGAGACACCAAAAAACGTGGCAGAGGTGGGGAGTTTTATTTGTTTGGTTGGTTATTATAGGAGGTTTGTGAAATATTTCTCAAATATATCTAAGTCGTTGACTTCTTTGATGAGAAAGAGGAACCGAATTAAGTGGGATGAGAGTTGTGAGACATCATTCCTAACATTGAAAGAGCGCTTGACATCAGCTGGTTCTAGCTATTCCAGAGGAAAATGAAAACTTTGAATTTTACATCAATGTGTCCAAGTATGGGTTGAGGTGTGTGTTAATGCAGAATGGTGAAGTCATTGCCTATGTGTTGCAACAACTGAAACCTTACGAGGAGAATTATCCAACTCATGACTTAGAGGTGGGAGATGTGGTGTTTGCAATAAAGCTATGGAGACATTACCTATACGGAGAGTATGTGACAAAGGCGATGGATTTATACGCAAAAAGAGCTGAATATGTGACAAAGGCGGTGGATGGAGCTGATAGATGATTACATCATGGAAATTGTTTACTATAAGAGTAATGCCAATATGGTAGATGATGCACTAAGTAGGAAAGCAGTCCATGCTTTATGTTTGGTGATCGGGCCTGTCGCAAGCCCAATACAAAGATAATTTACCCAGACTAGGCTAATAACAAATTAATGTAATTAGGGAAGTAGGGGTCGATCCTCAGGGAGATGGTATTTCCTATGGATTGTGAATCGTCTCACAATTGAGTTTTATCTAACGATTTTCTGGGTTTTGAGGTTTTGAATTCTAAACTAATAAAGAACATAAATAAAAACAAAATAAGAGCAAACTAAAATGAAAACAATAAAGTAAATGATGAATTAACAATAATGAGAAGCATCTAGGGAAGTAGGTTCACACATGTAGATTGACATATTGATGAAATTGGATTTAGGACATGCAAATAATTCATTGTGAGTTCGTAAGAATGATGTGTTCATTACAATCATAGATCAGATGGTCTAGCAGACTTTTAGGCGATTTACTAGGTCTTAATCCACCATGTCATGCTTTGTCTATTCAATTCTCGTATGTGTACCTTGGAAAAGAATTCCATACTAGTCAATGATTTTGATCAGGAATCGTCAACTATCGTTAAAGTCCAAACATGCATAGACACAATGTTTTAAAAGCACAATTTCTTTTATCCAATTATCATCTTTTAATCAATCCAACATGGCTACCCTACACCCTAGAAAGGTGACTACTCACTCATGATTATGTTTATATCTAAGGTGATGATGATAATGAAAACTAGGATAGACATGTTTAGTTGGTTTTTGACAATAATTTAAGACTCTTTATAAGGCGATAATAACGACGCTAATTGACAATCTAAGAAATAAAATTACTATTATAACAACATGGACATGAATCTAAGACAATATGTAAAGAGGATAACAATCAAATGGAAAACAATCAAAGACAATAAACAAAGGATAGAATAAAAGTACCTAGGTGACGATCAACAACGAAAGCGATAACAATAATAGAAATCCCTTGCATAGAATAATCGTTCCTTGAGTTACAACACTTGTACCCAACAAAGTAGACTACAAAGATTGAAATTCTTATTGATCTAAACTAATGTTTTGATATGAAATGGACAGAAATAAACTAAGAACAAAAGACAAAAGAAGAAAATAATCTAAACTAGAAAGACTAAACTAAAGAGAAAATGTAAGAAGAAAGGAGATGTTGTGATGAGTTGTTGTGAGTTGTGTTGGATGCCTTGAGAAGAGAGGCTGGAGCATCTATATATAGCATTAGGGTTTCGTGGAGAAGAGGTCGAGCATTAAACACATAGGAGAAAATAAGAAGTTGAAGCATCTTGTGCGGAGCAGCGAACATCCCCGATCGGGTAAGTGGTCATCTGAAAGCAATTGACTAACGTTTCATCTTCCTTTGCTTTGACTTGACTTCCATCATCCCCCTTGACCTCTTCAATCGGGTTTGTTGATAGGGTTTGATGTAAAGCGATGAATTCTTCCGCCTAATTGATTGCTCTTCCGACAACTACGACATTGTCTTTATTTTTTCTCTTTTTTGAGTTAGTGAACCTTCTTGAAATGCCTTTCACTTGGTCAAGTTTGCTTCTTCAAATTGTCGAGTTCTAGGCAAATGCTCGGGAATATAGAAAAAGGGCGTAGAAA
>JAIUZE010039592.1:0-19546 GCA_022085475.1 Heliosperma pusillum | reverse complement strand
GCGACGGAAATTCCCTATATGGCGACGGAATAATCCGTCGCAAAACGAACTTTCTTTTGTAGTGATTGAAGTATCATCCGGTAAAGAGCCAAGTAAGGTGGTAGCATGATTGTAGTTGAATAGATTTGCTTGAGTATACAAAAGGTGTTAGTGTAAAACACATTATACATGGCTATATTTAACAAAAAAAAATAATGACATAAGCTACTTAAATTGTAAGTCACTTACCAATAAAGAGTAGTCCGAAGCGGTAGGATAGTAGTAATGTCGAGATTCATAGTTGCCTTGAACCTCATTGGACCGAGGACTAATGATTGGGATAGAGACGGAACGAAACCATATCATGTAGGGATCGGAGTATCTAATGTAGCCATTGTATGGAGTCCCTTGTGGAAGCAAGTACCTCTTCCGGTTCGTCCACCTATCAATGTTAAGTTTATGGAGAGTTACATAATCCTTCTCTTTTCCACGACGATCGTACGCATGCAACTTTAAACACATTACATAAAGGTGGTATCATTGGATGCAAACCGAATTGTCGAACAACCCTCTCGGCGTAATGTCATTCAACTATCTCAAAGCAAATGAGAGGTGCTTTAACAATCCACTCCTCTACATCTTCGCTGCATATCCCTAGCGGTTTGGTATGTTGAATAATGCCCCCGTCTTCACAAAATCTCCTGCTTCTTGAATGACACAATTTTTTTTTGACAACCCCGGTTTTGTGTTTTAAACATAAAGTCGATGGTCTTGCCAGCGGCTTTGTTTGAAACAAGGAAAAAAATAGTGGTGATGACGTGGACCCATTTGGAAGAAATAGTTTCAAATGAGCCCTAAAACGTGAATTAGTTATGTGGTGAACGCTAGATTGATAAAAAATTCAATTATTTCCCTCAAAAAATATGAGCACGTAAAAGACGGGCATTATTGGTCATAAGTTGAAGACAGATATTGCCCATTTTACAATATGCAAGTGGGAGGGCAAGTTGTGTAATCCATTTACCTTCCACTTTCCCTCCTACTTGCATATTATGGAAGAGACATTATCCGTCATCATTTTATGACGGATAGTGCCCATCTTAAACAAAGAATTTGTGAAAAAAATATTTACAAACTAGAAATGACATGCCTCGACTTGACTTACCCTAACCATACCCAATCCAATCTCAATTAAACGGTTAGCCATGCCTAGTCTCGTCACTCCCCTAAACTAGCCATACAAAAACACACCGCAAGCAGTCAAAACTTTTCAATTGAGAAAAAACAGTCAAAATCCCCCATTTACTCACTCCCTTCCAAAAACACTTCCACAGTTCCACAGCACAACTTCAACACTTCTTCATGTTATTATATCTTCCTGTCTCTCTGAACAAACTGTCAAACTGCGATCAATAATGTCTCAACGACCAAAACACAAAAACTCATTGTACCAAGAAAGATTCGAAACAATCATTTCCCATAAACATGGAAAACCTAAACTCACCATTAGAACTGCAAGATTTCTTAAACCTTTAGCAACTAACACCACTTTAGCTACTAGTATTCCTAATACGCCATTTATTTACGACGTTTTCTCCCACAAAAACGTCGTGAAATGGCCTTTCGAAGTTCATTTTACGTGTTGGAATAAACCGCAGAAAGAATGGGGATCATGGTATTACAGGTTAGTTGGTAATCATGGTACTAATTGGCTAAAAGCCGGAATTCTTGACGGTATTCATTCTTCGATACACGAAATTCCTTGTAATAAAGAGTTAGTTCTTGGGGTTTGTGAGTTTTGGTGTCCTAAGACTAACACTTTCGTGTTTCCGTGGGGAGAAGCCACAATTACCCTTGAAGATGTGTTTGTTCTTGGTGGGTTTCCTGTGTTAGGAGGGTCGATACACAAGGGTATTGATTGTTATTTGGCGGGGATTGTTGACGGGTTAAAAAGGGTAAAAAGGGAATTTTCTACTGAGGTGGTTGATCATTCTGCTTGGTTGGAGCATTTTATGGAAGAAGAAGAAGAAGAAGAACAAGAGGGTGAGATTGATAACCAAGAAGGGAAGTTTGAACATGTTGCATTTCTTGCATTGTGGCTTTCAAGGTTTGTTTTTCCTGAATTTGATCAGAATGTTATCGACGATCGTGTTTTTCCAATTGCTGCACGTTTGTCTAGAGGCACACCATTATGTATTGCTAATGTTGTTCTTGCGAATCTTTATCGTAATTTGACGACATTGGTCGAAAAGGCAGGTGACCCTTGTTTTGATTCTGAAAAGGTTAATGTTACGGGGTTGTTTCAGATTGTTCAGTTATGGGTTTTCGAGAGATTTCCGGTTTTTGCTGAGAAATTGGCTAAACCGTTAAAACCCGGGGATCCTAGGGTGGCTAGATGGGACAGTGTTGAAGTTGAACTTGACTTGCCATATGTTAGGTATAGGTTGTTGTCGGGTGAGGGTTTTCGCTGGCGCCCTTACGCTGATTATTTAGAGGGTTGGGAACTTTTGCCATTTTATGAAGATAAGGAACGGATACTTGATGGTTTGATGGATTTTCCTTGTTCTGAATTACCGTCTTACGCTTTGTTTTGCCGTCCGTGTATACTTGAGGGGATCAATGGTAAAGAGATGTATAACCCTCATAGGGTAGCTATGCAATTGGGGTATGATCAAGATCTTCCTGGACAGTTTTGTGTATCTGATTCCTTTTTCGACCAAGTTGGCTTTGTGGTACCGGCACGAGGCTTTGAGCCTGGCACGACCACTAGTTACTTTAATTGGTGGAAAGACTCAATCGCATGTCACGAAGAAGCGGTCAGTAACGCCTTAAGGGTAAAGATGATTGGCAACCAGTTGAAAGAGGAGTCGTCATCTTTGGAAGAGGGTGAGATTCGTAAAGTTCCTGAAATTTCCGAGAAAAAGGCTGATGATCACGTTGTCTTTCGTTACTTGAATAAAATGCCTCTAGCATGGAGTACCACAGCTTCTAGGAGACATTCTCGTAATAGATTGATACGACCTACATCTCCAAGTTCAGCCCATATACAACATGAATCTTCAAATTCTTGTGACAGAGATCATGTTCCACTGGCTTTGAGAATCGAAAAAATTGTAAAGGCTAAAGCAATTGAAAATTGTGCTTCTAATGTCAATGCCGGAAACCCTCACAGGAGAAAATTGCCACGCACTGAAAATGAGCTCACGTCCCCAACTTCAGATGCTGTTAGAAGTTGGACCCATATACAACATGAATCATCAAACTCTTATGACAGAGCTCATGATCCACTAGCTTTGAGAATCAAAAAAATTGTAAAGGCTAAAGCAATTGAAAATCGTGCTTCTAATGTCAATGCCGGAGACCCTCACAGGAGAAAATTGCTACACACTGAAAATGAGCTCACGTCCCCAACTTCAGATGCTGTTAGAAGTTGGACTCATATACGACATGAATCATCAAACTCTTATGACAAAGCTCATGTTCCACTAGCTTTGAGACTCGAAAAAATTGTAAAGGCTAAAGCAATTGAAAATGGTGCTTCTACTGTCAATGCCGGACACTCTCTCAGGAGAAGAATGTTACACACTGATGAGGAACTCAGGTCCCCAACTTCTGATGCTGTCAGTCAAATTACCAGCAAAAGAACAAACTCATTGCAGACAAAAGGTGCTGCAGAGGGGATCAGCAGTATTGTTGGTGGTAAGAATACTAAGGAGGCATTAGAAGTTCGAGTACACAAGCTTGAAAGAGACGTCGCGAAACTCGAAGCTGCCAAATATGGACCACGCTTCTCTGGCTCTTCTTAGATTGCAGCTCTGTAGATATGAGTAGTAAGTAACTAGGCTAACTAAGTAACTAGTCTTGTGTGTGGAATAACATCTAAGGCTGATTTTGTGCAATTGTTCCTTTGTGGCATGATTGCATGAATACAAAGAATCTGGTAGATTGGAAATTTGTATATTGCAGTTTTGCATAGTTATACTGTCAAGTTCTTACAGCGTCATTACTCAGCATTCAGTAGCATTCAGCCGGCTCTTAACATAAGTGGAACTGTCAACTGTGGACTGTGGAGGCCATATGCTGAGTCATCTAAGGCATATAAAGAGGGTACAACTAGTTCGACTACTAATCCCCTATATACTAAAATAATAGGAAAACTCGTTGTTTTCTCGCCTAAAACTCTCCCCCTATTTTCATATAATCTCTAACTAATATAGACCAGTGCAATAAATGCTCGGTATATATATAGGATTTTACTCTTAGTGTGAAGTATTATTTACAAACAAAACATTTAAAATTGATAACTCATCGATTTTCCACGTTTCTCGTCTTTCTCTTTTGGTTTGAGGAAAAAAAATGAAGGCATAAAAGTCATGGAAATGAGTATTTTAAAGAAAAAGTTTTATTTTTTCCAACGAAACAGATGACATTGCACATTAGTGTATAAATTTTTACTAATAATTAGTCATATTTTTTTGCTGCAACACTTCTTTGGAAAAAACGAATGAACTTTTCATCATAAAAGTCTTATTAAAAAAAATGTTTTATCACCATAAAAAAAATGAGAAAAACTTCTTTAAATTATAAACTATTTTTTTAATAGATATTTAAATTTAAAAGATTAGGTTCATTTATACCCAACATACTATAGATTACAAATATAAAGTCCAACCCAATTATAGATTTTATGTTTTATACAAGAGTATTTGAGCTTCACTTAATGTTTTAGTAGATAAGAGACTAGAATAGATCTCGTGCGAATGCAAGGTTGTTTAGAGTGTGATTTTAAACAAATTTGCATTTAGTATTCTTTTAATGTTATAGTCTGTGATTAAAAAATGTATAGTATTAATTGTTGAGAAAAAAAGTGAAAATTTTAACATTTTTTTTTGTCTATCTACAAATATTCATGCACAAATACAAGTAAGAATTATACTCCGTATATAAGTAGGTTAACATTTGTATAGAATAATCAAATGTGTTAACCCTGATATTTAAAAATAACTAAACATGCCAGGGCCCAATTTGTAGATTCTAGTGGCTTCACCACCTATTGTTTTAGTAAATAGAGGATTTTTTTTTCCTATTTTGGTATAATCTCTTATCTAAGATTTGCATCTAGATTTTTTGGTGATACACCTTTTATTCTTTATAAGATAAGTCGTAACTAAAACATAGGGGGAAGTAGTAAATTAACCCCAAAAGTTTACCTCTATTTGAAATCGTTACTTTTGTGTAAAAAGTTATTTCATTATAATACGCATTTTATGTCATTACTCAAATCGATTTATTAATTTCTTATTAATTTTGTTGTTTAAAGTTTTTTTTTTAAATCAAAATACATTGATGAGAAACATTAAAAATACAATAAATTGTCAATTTACAATTTATAAAGAATACGGAGGATGCTAAAAGGTAAAATTCTATAAACATCGTGCATGCATTGCACGGGGTCTGTACTAGTTATTAGTAACTTAGTAGATTATACTACCTCTGTCCCGGCCATTTGTTCACTTACTTTACTTTTTTAGATCATGTGCAATGGTTTTTAATTTTTTTAATATTTTAATTATGATAGTTTTATATAAATTGTATTTTAATATTTTATTTAAGATATTATAGTTTAGAGTTTATTGAAAATAATATAATTTGATGAAAAGATTAATTTTAGTGAAAACATAAAAATTTAATGAAATTAAACCTGCAACTATCCGTTTGGTTCTCGCAACGTGACCAGGCATCTCCGACAACTCGACATAAATGATGCATTTCTTCAAGGCACTCTGTCAGCCTCTGTGTTTTGTTAGCCACTCTCACCCAAACTATGTGTGCCGCCTCTATAAATCTATTTATAGCCTGGAAAAGGCCCCCGGGAGCCGGAGTAACACAAAGAACTCTGAACCTATCTCAATAGCGTAGGATTCATTAATGTTGTTTCGAACACCTCCATGTTTTATTCTCGCACTAATGTAACTCTTACCGAACATGCACTACAGGAAAAAGTTATTTTAGAGACCGAAAAAAACGGTCGCTAAACAACAAATTCGGTCGCTAATGATATGTTTGCGACCGTTTCTCATACTCTGCGACCAAAATTAAATGGACGCTTATTCTGGTTGCAAAAATTGTGAATTGCGACCACATTCGGTCGCTGACTTGGCGACCACTATTCAGTCGCTATTTATGTTATATTGCGACCGAATTTACGACCTAAGTTTCAACTATATATTCACAGTTTTAGGCGACAATCGGTCGCTGAAAATGATCTGTGGTCGCCAAATGCAGACCGCAATTGGTCGCTAAAGCTTTAAATCGGTCGCCGTGGTACCTGACATTCTGCCTCCCCATTTTGTTTCACAACCCGGTATTCAGTCGCAATGGCTTATAAAACGGTCGCAAATGAACGGTTAATATGACGAATTTGGCCTATTATTACACGTTACCATAAAAGTTATACCTGAAAAATTACACAACATATCCACCATTTTAAAAGTCACCACAGGAGGAGTCAACCCAATTCACATTCAACTTAAATAAATCCAAGATTTGATACATGCGAATCCGTTCTAAGGGGCTAAAATTCATGTTCCAACTTAACTACAATGACATCTAAGAAATAACTACTTTACTACACGGCAGTAAAAGAGCCACTCGCTCCATCATTTCCACCATTTTCAGAGTCACGACGAAAGCCATTAGAATTAGCATTGCAAGTAGACCACATAATATTAAATCTCTCCTCAAACTCTTTCCTCATCTCCTCTTGAAATTGTCGGTTTGACTCCTCTTGTGCTGCCAATCTTGCATCACTTTCCTCTTTAAGTCTCTTATTCTCCTCTTGAAGTAGACTGATTATCCCAGGAGAGTATGTGGTGGCCGAAGACAACTGTGATGATCCACCGGTCTTAGCGAAGTAATGATCACCAGCATCTCCAAGTCCATAAATGTTACCCTTCTTCCGGCCGCCAACAACATCTAAAAATAGTTCATTTTCATCAAATGTTTCATTTGCAGCTTCCAATTGTTGTTTTCTTGCATTAAATTCATCCTCAAATTAAACAAATTCACTATTTCAACAAAATGATAAATATATGTGAGTTTTTATCATGTATATAATAAGTAATCCGATACTTACATGAACTGTTTGATCCTTCTTTGTTGTAAATTTTCCGCCACGGCTATGTACCTCCTTAAAGACTTCAACCGCGGTTGGAACCTTCTTATTGTCCTTGGCCTGAAAAAAAAAAGTCTTATCAACCATGAAGGCAATATGACATATTTGTATCAAAATCATCATAAGGCTCAAAGGACGAAAGCAAATATGACATAAGGCTCAAAGGACGAAAGCAAATGACATATTTGTATCAGAATCATCATAAGGCTCAAAGGACGAAAGCAAATATGACATAAGAGGCTCAAAGAACGAAAGAAAATATGAAATAAGGCTCAAAGGACGGTAGCAAATATGACACATTTGTATCAAAATCCTATCATTCCAACATAAAAACCTTGTATTTCACGCTACTTTTGTTATGCCGTCTAAAATAGATGACATTAATATGGCTTAGCTTGTATGATAAACTAAACGATCATAACATTCATATATATAATGGAAAGTGTAATTGCGAACAACTGAAAATTAAAGTATGATTGTTTTGTTTTGCTAATGGAGATCCAATCTCAAGACAATCTGTTCATAAGTAGTTCACATCTCAATCACAGAGCCAACCAAATTCACAATTAAAAGAATAACGTACCATTCGAGTTGCCTTCTCAACGGCAAAAATAGAACCCAGATGATGAGTTCCTACAATCTTTCCATCCTCAGAATGTTTCCTCTTGTTCGCCTTGCATATATTTGACTTTGCAATCCACTGTGGATCTTTGGTTCTAGCAATGAGACTAGTATATGCTTGTTGCGGCATCCATTCTGGACATTCTTGCTCTTCTAGATTCTCCACATCCGTCACACGGAATATCATGTCTTTCAAACGTTTTTGACACTTTTGATAAAACTTCTTTCTCATCTCCTCTTCATCAGTTTTATCATATGTAAACTTCAGCTGTTTCAGAAGCATAAAAGAAACAAAGACGGATAAAATATTAGAGTTTTAAAAAAAGCATAAAAGAAAGTGTGGTTATACTGATAAAATATACGAGTTAGAATACATGTACCTTAAAATTGTTGAACCATTTAATTCTTATTTCATTTGGCACCTCCTTCCAACTACAGTACAAGTCATTGTAATGCTGCTTAATTGAAGGGGTCACAACATTTGCGACTTTTGTGTGATTAAACCTATTATAAATGAAAAAAAATGCATAATTTAATATTGTTGAGAATAATGGATCAACGAATATGCATTTGATTTTTAATTAGCTTTTTATTTACCAAATGCCTCCCGGAGATAAATGGAGTTTTTCTCCTTTCTTGGTTCGGACCTGGACCTGCACTTCCTGCTCTTCGCTCTCCTCCCCGGTCACCATCTCATCTTCTTCATTTGGCTGTGGCTCTAGTTGTGGCTGTGGCGGTGGTTGTGATCGTCCCTTTCCACTAGAACTTCCCCTTTTCCGTTGTACACCCGGTGCCATGAAAACAAGAAACTTAAACAAAATGATTGATTAGATATAAGATAGATATGAAATTAACCAGTAAACCACAAGTTACGAATATTCACAACAAAAAATTCATATTCAGCTATAGTTAACGACAACACATTACAATACCTAATACTTAATAATTAATACTAAGTTGTTAGCTGACACGACAAATAGTTAATGACAAATAAAAACAAAACCAACTTGTACGCAATGAAAAGCAAGAAATTACAAAACCAATTGTACGCAATTAAATAGCAACATATAAACTGGGAGAAAAAAAGTTCTTGCAATGGTAATAAGCAAAAAAAATATGTTAATCCCTAAATTATTTTACAAACATAATAAACTGAAAATAAGTGTGCTCAAACGATCTTAATCATCATCCTCGTCCTCGTCCTCATCCTCGTCCTCGTCCTCATCCTCCTCTTTGTCCCAATCCTCCTCCTCCTCCTCCTCCTCTCTCTCTCTCTCTCTCTCTGTATCTCTTTCGCCTCCACCTCCTCAACTTCTTCCTCTTCCTCAACGTCTTCCATTTCCTCATTTACTTCCTCATCTTCTTCTTCATTAACATTTGACAAAATTGGATGATCAATGACATCTTCTTGAAGCACATTTGCTTCAACGGGAGCATCGATGTATGATCTTGACTTAGTCCTAAATACTGCCCACCACTGATTTCTATCATTTCTTGTGCTGAGATATTGAGAAAAATATATTTGGTGTACTTGATAAGCCAACACAAATGGTTCATATTTTGAATATTTTCTTGTAGAATTGACTTCAACAAGTTTGTATTGCACATGCACACTCATACCTCTTGAAGAATTGTCCATCCAATTACATTTGAACAAGATCGTTGAGTAACAACCATCATCACCACTATAGCATAAGTCAATGACTTCATCAAGGATCCCATAATACTGGTTTTCTTCAACAGAACGTACACACACTCCATAATTCATAGTTGTTTTAGATTTTCCATAATCAAAGGTGTGAAAGTTGTAGGCCATTGATAGAATATCGTTTCCAAGATTTTACTTCTTTTGAAGGATCCATTGCTAAAGCTCGCAACAAATCATTGTTATTCGACTCAAAAACCTATTCAAAATTATAAATCTAGTTAAATATGAAATAATTATATCATAGCTTACATTGCCAATTTTAGAGGCAAACTCACTTTGTTTTTAAACCATTTAGGAAAATGTTCTTCAAATTTACTCCATACGTCATCGGAGCAAAGTTGTGGATGTTGTTTGATTATTTCTTCCTCAAACTCCCTGAAATTAAATGCTTTGTGAACTCGGTCAAAAAATGTAATTATTCTCAAGTTAGGTAAATTAATAAAATTACTCACAATTCATAGCCCTCTAATGTTTCACAATTTTTCAAGACATACATATGAGCTCGTTCATATTCTCTCTCCTCCAAGTATCTTGTAGGACATTTTCCTGACGTATTTCCAAAATGATCTTGAAAAACTTCAGGTAAATTTGAATCTAAGTTGTCTTTATTCGCACCAAGATCTAAATCTTTTGCTTTTGTGTCTACATCCTCTTCGAAATAAAGAGAACAAAAATTGGATATCTCCTCGGTTAAATAAGCATTGCATATAGAGCCTTCTACCCTAGCTTTGTTTCCGATGGATACATCCACCTGTAATTAAATGGTTAATAATTTGTGACTAAGGAAAGTAATTGAGGATGTACTTATGAAATGTAAAGGTAATAAAATTACCTCTCAAATGGATACATCCACCTGTATTGAACAGGCCCACCAACTTTAGCTTCATAAGGCAAGTGAGTTGGCAAATGTTCCATAGAGTTAAAAAATGAAGGAGGGAAGATCTTTTCCAATTTACAAATAATCTCTGCAATGTTGTTCTCGAGACTTTTCATGTCTTCAATATTGAACGTTGAGGCACATAAATCTCGAAAAAACAGACTAATCTCAGTTATTGCATTCCATACATTTGTTGGAAGAAGCATCTTTAAGGCAACGGGTAGCAATCGCTCCATAAACACATGACAATCATGACTTTTCAGTCCATGAAGTCTCAAGCCCTTTAAATCAACACATCTACTTAAATTAGATGCATATCCACCTGGAAACTTTAAATTTGATATCCATTCCCACAAAACTTTTTTTTGAGGTTTATCAAGAGTGTAAAGAGCTTTTGGAATCTCTCCTGATTTTTTAATAAATAATTGTGGTCGTTTGCAAAACTTACGCAAATCCTTTCTTGATTTTGAACCATCAACTGTTTTGTCTTTCACATCCATCACCGTGTGAATCAATTGTTCAAAAAAATTCTTCTCAACATGCATGACATCCAGATTGTGTCGAATAAGCAAAGTTTTCCAATAAGGAAGCTCCCAAAATATACTTTGTTTGACCCAACCAGTTTTCAATTTTTTCAACGCATTGAATTCCTCAACCGTGCCATTTATCACGGTCGGCAAATGCATTACTTGTTCCCACAATTCATTACCTGACAACCTTGGTGAAGCATTGTCAAAGTCAACCTTATCCTTCAAGAAAGTGGTCTTCATTCGTCGAAAAGCATGATCAGAACGTAAGAACTGTCTATGACAATCAAACCAACCTATCTTTTTGGAAAAAGGGTAGGTGAAATGACTTGGTTGAATCCATGCAATATGGACAAGCAAAGTAGCCTGAAGTCGACCATCCAGATAGCATGCCATAAGCAGGGAAATCATTAATTGTCCATAAAAGTGAAGCCCTCATTTGAAAGTTCTGCTTTTTTGACACATCATATGTGAATACACCAATCTCCCACAACATTTTCAACTCTTCAATTAATGGTTGCAAGTATACATTTAAATTACCTTTTGGATTTTTAGGACCGGGAATGATTAATGAAAGAAACATAAACTGTCTCTTCATACAAAGCCAAGGCGGTAAATTGTATGGAGTGAGAATTACTAGCCAACAAGAATAGGACTTCCCAAACTGCCCAAACGGTGCGAAACCATCTGTGCAAAGGCCAAGTCGAACGTTACGAGGCTCGTCGGCAAAATCGGGATAAGTAGCATCGAAAGTTTCCAAGCCTCTCCGCCACTTGGATGAGCCATGGTTCCACTGACTCGCTTGTTCTCTGAATGCTATCTCATTTCCCCAGCAACATTCTTGGTTGCATAAACTCTTTGCAACCTTGGTGCGAGTGAAAAATAAGTCAGTAGTTTTTTTGGCACTTGTTTTCCGGTTGAAGTCCTCTTATACCAATCTTGCTTAAATTTTTTACACTTATCTAGGTCAGAATCATGCTTCCAGAAAAGCATATGTCCACTAGGGCATGCGTGGATCTTGTGGTGAGGAGCTCAAGTCCTTTAAGCAATTTCTTGGTGTTATAGAAAGTTCGAGTCATGACATTATTGTCTGGAATAACTTCCTCAATCAAAGAAGCAATCATGTCCACGCATCTATGAGGTATGTTGAACTCGCATTTCAAATTAACTATTCTCGATGCTGCTTTTAACAAAGATATGTTGGTCCCCTCATATAAAGGTTTGTCAGCCGCATCTAACAAGTCAAAAAAAATCTTTGCTTGAGGGTTTGGAGATTCTTCTTCTTATACTAAAGGGGGTTCCTCCAAAATGTCTAAGATACTAGATCCTAAGGCGTCCACAACCATTTCCCTATAAGGGTTCGCTGGAATACTCGTTTCTCCTTGTTCATTCGGATAATTCTCTCCGTGACAAACCCAATCATAGTAATCTTCACAAAAACCTTTTCTTAAAAGATGGTCTTTCACTTCATACTCATTTTCAAACTTAGTATTCTTATACTTTTGACAAAGACACCTAGTTTTTCTCCCTATCCGAAACTCTTGTTGTTTTTTAGCATGTTCGATGAAAGTTTTTACACCATTTATGTACTCTAACCTAAGTTTTTTACTATCATCCAATCTTTCTGATAAGTGAATATTTGTATGGTTTTAATCCCCAATTTAGCTCGGTTTTGTATGTCATTTGTGCTTTATTAAGCCACTTTATGAGCTAATATCGTCTTCTAGGCGAATTCCTATGTTCTAACATGTTTTGTAGGGAAAGTGACGTTTCTACACCCTTTTCTATATTCCCGAGCATTTGCCTAGAACCCGACGATTTGAAGAAGCAAGCTTGACCATGTGAAAAGCATTTCAAGAAGGTTCACTAATTCGAAAGAGAGAAGAAGCAAAGACAGTTTCGTAGTTGTCGATGATCAATCAATTAGGCGAAAGAATTCATCGCTTTACATCAAACCCTGTCAACAAACCCAACTCAAGAGGTCAAGGGGGATGTTGGAATTCAAGTCAAAGCAAAGGAAGATGAAACGTTAGTCAAGAGCTTCCAGAAGACCACATACCCGATCGGGTAAGTGTGTACCCGATCGGGTAAGTATGCTGATCCGAGCATGACGGCTTCTTCTTCCTACTTTTGTCCTATGTGTTTAATGCCCGACCTCTTCTCCACGAAACCCTAATACTATAAATAGATGCTCTAGCCTCTCATCTCATATCATCTAACGCCTTTCTACAATCCTCTTCTCATCCTTTCTTCTCTTCTTATATTTCTCCTTAGATTAGGAGGAGGGGGAACTAGCCTCCCTTCTCTTATTTTTCTTCTTCTTTAGTCTTTAGTTCTTAGTTTATTTCTGTCCTTTCCATATCAAAACTTTAGTTTAGATCAATACGAATTTCATCCTTGTAATCTCCTTTGTGTGGTTCAAGCGTTGTAATTGGTGGATCGTTTATTATGTGCAAGGATTTTCTATTATTGTTATCATTATCCCTTGTTTAATGTTTTTATTGTTTTCCGTTTGATTGTTATTTTCTATTCATGTTATCTTAGATTCCTTTTTAGTGCCGTTATAATTGTCACTTCATTTCCTAGATTATCAATTAGCGTCGTTATTATCGTCATATAAAAAGTCAAAACCAAATAAACATGTCTATCCTAGTTTTCATTGTTAATATCATTTTAGACATAGATATCATCATGAGTGAGTAGTCATCCTTTCTAGGGTGTAGGGTAGCCATGTTAGATTGATTAAAAGATAATAATTGGATAAAGAAATTATGCCTTTAAAACGTTGTGTCTATGCATGTTTGGATTGTAACGATAGTTAACAATTTCTGGCCGGAAATCATCGACTAAAATGGAATTCTTTTCCAAGGTAGACATACGAGAATTGAATAGACAAAGAATGACATGGTAGATTAAGACCTAGTAAATCGCCTAAAAAAAGCCTGCTAGACCATCTGATCTATGATTGTAATGAACACATCATTCTTACGAATTCACAATGAATTACTTGCATGTTCCAAATCCAATTTCATCAATATGTCAATCTACATGTGTGAACCTACTTCCCTAGATGCTTTTCATCACTTGCTTTATTGTTTTCATTTGTTTTCATTTTGTTTTCATTTATGCTTTATATTAGTTTAGATATCAAAATCCCAAAACCCAGATATTCATTAGATAAAACCCAATTGCGAGACATTTCACATCTTATAGGAAACACCATCTCCCTGAGGATCGACCCTTACTTCCCTAATTACATTAATTTGTTATTAGCCTAGTCTGGGTAATTTATCTTTGTATTGGGCTTGCGACAGGCCCGATCAAATTTTGGCGCCGTTGCCGGGGAGCACGGTTTAGTTTTCCTCTTCTTGTGATTTTTATCGCAATTAGTTTTATCTAGTCTTTAGGAATCCAAATTCCTTTAGACCTCTCTTGATTTTTCATCTTAGCTTTTCAATCTTATGCCCAGATCTTCTAGACTAGGGACCTCTATCTCTTTAGACCACGATCTAGAAAGAACTCTGCGTAGGAAACTAAAGTTATTCAACGAAATCTCAAAAGCTTCTGATACTTCAAGTTTAGACCGTATTCGTGAGAAATACTCGGATATTCTATCTAATCTTGAAGGAGAAGAAGATCCATTCTCATCTCCATTCACAAAAACCACTCAATCTTCATTCCATCTTCACCTTCACATTCGGAAATGGTTCGACTTTCAGACCATTCCAAACCCACCGCAGAAACACTTCCAAGGGGTATTGCTACACCCCAAATAGCAGCCGAAAACTTTGAAATCAAACCTGCCTTCATCAGTCTTATAGAAAGAAACCAATTTAGTGGCAATGCCACAGAAGATCCCAACCTTCACATTCAAAACTTCTGTGACTATTGCTCCACTATTAGACAAACTGGAGTCACCCAAGGGCAAATTAGAGAGATGCTCTTCTCATTTTCTTTGAAGGGTAAGGCAAAGTTGTGGATACATAGCCTTGATAAGGTTACATTAGGTATCACCGATTGGGAGAGTTTAGCTCTTGCCTTTTACCAAAAGTACTTTCCTCCCGAAAAGACCGCTTTGTTGCGAAGTCAAATCACTGGTTTCCAACAAGGGGATGATGAGAGCCTGTATGAAGCCTGGGAGAGGTACAAGGACTTGCAAAGAGAATGTCCTCATCATGGGTTAGATTCATGGCTCCTTGCCATCACATTCTATAATGGGTGTTATATAGAGTCTCGTCGTATCCTGGATTCTGCTAACAATGGAAGATTTGATCAAATCAATGTTGAAAATGCTCAAATTACCATTGAATCCATGGCAATTCACGATTCTCAATATAGAAATTCCCGCTCCATACCATCGAAATCCAAGCAAGAAGACCCTACTTTGACGCTTTTACAAGCTCAAGTAGCCCTTCTCACACAAAAACTAGAATAACTTCAATCCTTTACATTTCAACAGAGTGACAATGGTGTAAATAAACTTGAAGCCATGATGCTGCAATTAGCTCAAAGGCAAGACACCATGATAGCTCAATTCCAGGAGAGTGATCAAGCTAAGGATGCCGCCATCAAATTGTTGGAAGCTAAAATTTCCCAATTTACCTCTTCTAATACCCACCAAAACCAAGGGCAGCAGCATTCACAATGTTACCAACCTCACTAAACTGTAAATGCCATTTCCTCGAGAAATGATAAGCATAATGATGAGCCCGTGGTTGTTAATGTTGAAGACAAGGTGCCCATGTCAAAGGAGAAAGAGCCCGAGATTCCTATTGAAATCAAAGTCCCATTTCCCTAAAGATTAGCCAAGCACAAGGAGGAGGCACAGTATGGTAAGTTCCTTGACGTCGTCAAGAACTTAAAGGTAACAGTCCCTTTCATTGAATTGCTTACCCAAGTTCCTTCTTATTCCAAGTTTATGAAGGAAGTCCTCAAAAAGAAGAGATCCTTCAATGAGATGAAGACCGTAGCTTTCACTGAAGAGTGTAGTGCACTCTTACAAAACAAGTCTCCACCAAAACTTAAGGACCCTGGTAGTTACTCTATCCCTTGCACTATAGGCACATATACCATTGATAAGGCCCTTTGCGACCTAGGTGCTAGTGTAAGTGTCATGCCCTTTTCTATGTTTGAAAAACTTAACATGGGTGCTTTGAAATGTACTAATATTACTTTGCAAATGGTGGACCGTTCTCTAAAACAACTTATGGGTGTTTTAGAAGATGTGCCTGTCAAAGTTGGTAAGTTTTTCATTCCCGTTGACTTTCTAGTACTTGACATGACCGAGGACTCTCAAATCCCAATCATTTTGGGAAGACCCTTTTTGCACACCACTGGTGCAGTTTTTGATGTCAAGAATGGGAAGTTGACACTAGAGATAGGAGATGACAAGGTGACCTTTAGTAAAAATTCCACTGTTAGGAGTCCTGTGTTAGAAGAACCTTGTTATGTGCTTAATGTTGATGATTCTTCTATTGTTTCTTCTATGCCTCGATCCTTACTGACAGATCCGTTGGAGGCACATGTTAGTGTTGATTCTCTTGCAGGTGGGCATACTAAAAGCACTACTGCTAAAAGTGCTAGGAGAGGCTATTCCCGGAAAAGCTTGGTATGGATGGAGAATGTAAAGAATGCTATGAAAATGAGCTTGGATGATAGTGAGCTTAAAGATAAAGGATGATATCAAAGAAAGAAATGGAGTCTAGCAAGACTTTTAAATTGCGCTTCTCGGGAGGCAACCCGTGTTCCTTTTCATTTTGCACTTTATATTTTGCTTTTCCCTTTTTTAGTTGTTTTGTTAGATTTATTTTGCAAATGAAAGAGTTTTTGAAGAATCTATAAGGACCTTCCTTGTCAAGTCCAAAAGACTGCTTGAAGGATTCCGCGCTGAGTAGTAAGCTTCACTCTTCTTTCTTTTTTTTTTTTTTTTTTTTTCCTTTTCCCCATTAAGCATCTCATTGCATATTTTGTCTTTGTGCTCACATTTTGCATTTTGAACAAACATCAAAGATAACCCAATAAAAGTAGTATAAAGGGGTCGAAATCCACGAGGATGGTGGGGTCAACTACTAGCTCGATCGAATCCTATTCTAGCCTAAAATATGACGGATTGGAAAGTTAACTAAAAATTAGGAAAAACAAGTAATCGCTAAGTAATAAAGACGAAAACAATTAAGGGAAAGACTAGGGTGAAGGGTTCACCTTAGGGGGATTTAATGGGTTAGTCGGGTAACTAGCAAATGGGTAAATAATTCGAGTAAAATCGATTGCTAATGTCTCAACAATCGATAATCATCAACAAAGCTATTGCATTTGTCTCAAATCACCCATATAAACATTTAGTCTAATCGTCTCTACCACCGTCGCTTAAGAGAAAATCAAACCATGTTTGATAAAATGGCAACTTTCGTTCACCCATTTCATCAAACACTTGGTGTTCATATGGGCAATACCCAAATCATTTACCACAAACTTATTAATTAACCAACCTAATACCCCACATGATCCACCCTTAGGCTCCCCTAAACCCTAGAGGATAATCTACTCACACATGGTAAAGGGAATCAAAGCACTAAAGGGAAGGGGGAGTTCAATCAACATTATGCTATGAGAAGAATAAAGATAACAATCAAAAGATGAACTATAAACTAGAAATGGAAATTGATTGCTAAAACAATAAAAAAGGTGAGAGATTTAATACCAAACAAAACTTATATTGATGAATATGGGGGAATGTCTTCACCCAAATCTTCAATACAAACCCCAAGAAATGAAATGAAATACTAGAATCAACAACTTGAAATGAGAAACTAAACTAGATTAGGGAAATATTAGGAGAGTAATTAGGGATTAATTTGGGTTACAAATTTCTAGGGTTTCGTGCTAAAAGGAATGTCAAAAACTGCTTACAAAATAATAAGGGGGGGTATATATAGGTATCCCGAAATTAAGGAAGAAATTAGAAGAAGAGGCGAATTTTTCAGTCTTGTGTTCCCGGCCGGTCGACCGGCCGCCGGGCCTCTGACCGGCCTGGAGCACATCAGTGACTTCAGGAACTCCGTCTTCAAAAATCTCAAAATCTTCTAAGTATGGGAAAATGGGGGTCTGGGTCGGTCGACCGGCCGCCGGTCCCCCACCGGCCTGGAGCACCATTTCACTCTCTATGGCTTCTGATGTAGGCGCAGGCCGGGTAGTCGACCGGCCGCCGGTAGGCCGGCCGGCGCTACCTGGGCCTTTTCTTCACTTTTTCAGCATCTTTCATTTGTAGCGTGGTGGTCTGGGCCGGCGGACCGGCCGCCGGTCTGGGGACCGGCCTGGGCCACCTGATGACTCAACTCTTCACTTCTTCATCTCATCTTCGAATCCCGACTCCTGCAAAACCCTATTGCTCCGATTTCTTCATTTCCGCCTTAATTCCTACAAATTAAGACCGACATTTATAGTACGGGAAATCGGGAAGCAAATGCAATCAAAGGCACGCAAATCCGTGTAAACGGACCAAAATGGGGACGAAAATGAGGGAAAAACGTGACTAATTAAATGCTTATCAGTAGTTCTCCTTGTGATGTGTGTCATGTCAAAACGCATAAGTATGGTTCTCATTTCATTCCTATAAGCATTGCATTCATGATTCACTAAAGATTTGAAGCCTTTTTCACTTTAATTTGCCCTTCAAAATTAGCCCCTTCATACAAATGTTTCACAAAATAAAAGCTACATATAAAAACTGCCTACCTTTTGAGCTAGTAGCTAAACTATGGTGTATGGGTGCTCTTTTGAGAAGATTTGTTCTTATTTGTCAAAGTGAATTTGGAGAACGAAAAATGTTCAAAAAGTGATGATATGTTCAAAAAGGAAAAGAAATTGAAAAAGAAAAGAAAAAGAAAAGAAAAGAAAAAATCGAAAGAAAACGAAAGAAAAAAGAAATAAGAGAAGTTGTGAGTATCTCCTCAAAATGTCAAATCAATAGAAGGAGTTTACCCTTGTGTTTCGTATGTAATAAGCCAATTTGTTGCTTTTGGCTTCGTTATCCGTCTTTTGGGAAATTGATCGAAAGTTTGGATTGAGTATCCATTTATCATTGGTTAGTTGCTAGCTCGTTTAAAACTTCACATGACCATAACTGTTTGTCCACATTTCACCCATTTCCCAAAGCCTTCTTCATATCTTTTTCGGCTTCTTTTCTATGTGCATTGTGATCTTTGACTTGTGTTTTGAATTGTTTACCATATTAGACAGTGGACACATTTTCATGAGTCGTAGATAGGTGAGTGTCTCAAAAAACATTTACACATAAAGAAATCACCTTTTACATACATTGAGTGTTCGAGTGTACCGTGAGAGTCCATTTGTCAAAAGATCATGCAAGAGCTGAAAATTCTATAGTGAAATTCTTTGTGCTACGCCGTTATGTAAATCTCAGCCATGTTTATGTATCATTCTTGCCCACGTTGTTTTTGGGTTATGATTCATTATGTTTCCAAAGTTTTATGTTGAGATTTGTTTCTTGATGGTGTAATAGCCAACGCTTGCAACCTTGTCCTGGTATTGTTTGTTATGTTTGCTTGAGGACAAGCAAAGGTTTAGCTTGGGGGAGTTTGATAAGTGAATATTTGTATGGTTTTAATCCCCAATTTAGCTCGGTTTTGTATGTCATTTGT
>JAIUZE010039590.1:0-17690 GCA_022085475.1 Heliosperma pusillum | reverse complement strand
CCTGGAAGCCTGCTTGAGACCATACAAGGACCTAACCAGTTCACAGACTTCCCCCTTATGAGCTTTCTTATAATCCAAGGGTGGTGTCATGTACACCTCTTTATCCAGATAACCATGAAGAAAAGCATTGTTTATGTCTAATTGATGAATATGCCACTGTCTTGCTGCTGCAACAGCAAGCAATATCCTTAATGTAGAGAATTTTGCAACAGGAGAGAAAGTATGTTTATAATCTTTGTCCTTAACCTGATTATAACCTTTGGCTACCAACCTAGCCTTATACCTTTCAGTGGATCCACCTGGATTATGTTTAATCTTGTAAACCCACTTACATCCTATAGCCTTCTTATTCAGAGGCAACTTAGTCAATTCCCATGTATGATTGCTCTCTAGTGCCTCCAACTCTTTTCTCATTGCTGTAATCCAATTAGGATCATTACAAGCTTGATTGTAATAAGATTGCTCATGAGCTTCAACCACATTACACAAGGAT
Source organism: Heliosperma pusillum (assembly GCA_022085475.1). Classification (NCBI taxonomy): domain Eukaryota; kingdom Viridiplantae; phylum Streptophyta; class Magnoliopsida; order Caryophyllales; family Caryophyllaceae; genus Heliosperma; species Heliosperma pusillum. The sequence continues at coordinate 17,197 of JAIUZE010039590.1, read as the reverse complement.
ATTATATTGTCCTTGTCAACGTTGTTCAACTCATTAAGAGTCTGAACATGTAGTGCTACTGCTGGCTTAAACCTGGACACTTTACCTTTAGGCCAATGATATCCAACCAGTTTGACAGAAGGAATCATTGGCCTATCAGACCTTCTTATGTTTGAATCAGGACATGAAACTTTGCCTGCCAACCTTGTCTCATCAACCTCAATAGTAGGATGACCTGACTCTAGAGAATCCAGATCAGGTACAGTATGAGTATCAACATCTAGCTCCACAGGAATATCAGTATAACCAGAGACCTCATGACTAGATGTGTTGGATAGACCATGGCCTAAACTCCTCTGAAGAGGAATAGAATTGTTCTCAGGAATATATACTCCTTCAACATCCAAAGGAGTTGAATCTGGTAATGTTGTTTCAACATTGCATCCTTTAAAAGGATACTCATCTTCTTTAAAAGTTACATCTGTACTTGTGAAAACCTTATGACTAGATAAATCATAAAGTTTGTACCCTTTTTGGTGATGTGGATATCCAATAAACATACACTTCCTTGCCCTTTAATGGAATTTGTCCATTGCATTAAGAGGTATATATAGAAGCAAAACACATTGTCCCAAACACCCTTTAGCCATCATAATCAGGCTTTTCCTTAAATTGAATTTCATAAGGTATCTTCCAGTCAAGAACTGAAGATGACATGATATTAATGAGATGAGTTGATGTTAACAAGCATTCTCCACAAAATTTATGAGGCACATTGGAATGAAGTTGTAAGGCTCTTGCAGTGTCTAAGAGATGTCTATGCTTCCTCTCAATTCTACTATTCTGTTGAGGTCTTCCCACAATAGACCTTTGATGAATAATCCATTTATGAGCAAAGAATTGCTTACATTGTGTTTGAAAAAACTCAGTCCATTATCTGACCTAATCACCTTAATATTCATTCCAAACTGGTTTTCAACATAATGAACAAACCCTCTTATACAAAACCTGGAACTTGTGTTTTTATTGTTCAATAAAAAGGTCCATGTTCATCTTAAGTGGTCATATATTATGGTAAAGAATGATCTTGCCCCTGTTATAGTTGGAACCTTGTAAGGACCCCAAAAATCCATAAGAACAAGATGAAAACAAGAATTAGCATACACAAATTCTTACTTCAGATAGACTATTTCCGTCTAAAAAATAAGACGGGATTATGTTGCCACTTTTTGATAAAATGTAACCATAGCTTATATCAACTTGTTTTCAATAGTGGTTACATCTAACTGTAAAGTGGTTACAAAATCTCGTCTTATTACTTCAGACCAAAATGGTCTGTCTGAAGCACGATCAACTGATTAGCATAAGACCTACTTCTTAGAAAAGGCAACAAATGATGCGTTGCTTGAACAAAAGTATCACAAAAAAATTTCTTCAAGCCTTTTATTGAATTATTATTTACATGTTTCATTTTGTCAAGAGAGGTGTGACCTAATCGAGCATGAAACAACAAAATATCCTGAGAAATTAAAGCATTACTATGACTATTTGCAGGAAAACTGTTCTTAGGAATAAATGAAAAACAACCTAAAGAATTATGTAAACTAGGTAAAACAGCCTCTGAGACCTTGATCTTGTACAAAACACCAACCCTTCTAGACACATCAAGTACTTCCTTACTTGTAGGGTCCTGAAAATGAAATTCATATGCCAAAAATAGCGCATTTAAACCAGTTGCAGCAATCAATTTCCCAACAGACAATAAGTTTTGTTTGAAATCGGGAATTAACAAAATATTATGCAACACTATCCTCTTATTTAACCTAGAATGTCCTGAATAATGCACAACCTTAATTGTACCATCTGGCAATCCAACATAAACATGCTTAGCTAAAGATGTGACATCAAGCAATAAATCAACAACAGATGTCATATGGTCAGAAACGCATGTATCAACTATCCAATCGGAATTACTAACATGATTATTAACAACAAATGCTTGAGAATCAGGAATCATACCAGCAAAGTTGACTGAGGATTGAAGATTTGAACGGGAAGGTTAAGATTTATCTGCCAATTCTTGTAACACTTTCCCCATGACAGTACTCACAATGTCTTGTACAAAGTCAATAGACACATGCGCATTATTGGAGACAGATCCCCTGGCAGTGAACCCCGTATTCCAAAGATTATGAGAATAATACTGAGAATTGTGAGATTGATATAAAGGAGTGATATCTTCATATTGAGAATCTTGATCAGAAACTAGTAATTCAGCATTATTTGCATTCATGTTATATGTATTAGAAGTAGACCCTTTCTTGAACTTTCCCTTATTTGCAAGCATTGCCTTGTACTTAGAACTGTCAAAACTTCACCCGACCCGAAAACTCGACCTGCCCGACCCGGTATTTTAGGGTCAAAGACCCGTAAATCTTGATCCGCGACTCGAACTGACCTGAACCCGAAATGACCCGTTATTTTTAGGGTTGAACCCGACCCAACCCGTTCGACCTAATGGGTCAAAGATAAATGAAGAATATTATTATAATATTAATATTTTAATATTATATTTGAAATAATAAATTGAAAAATTATTATTTTAATATTTTAATTAATTTAAAAATTGATTAAATTTTAAATTAATTATTAAACTAATTTTGATTTTATAAATTTCTAAATATAAGTGCGATAAGTAATTAATATATATATATTAATAATATTAAATATTGTTTAATTTTAAAAAGAATTATTTTACGGCTACAAAATGATAAAATAAAAGTCGTCCTACACTCCTGGCTCGTATTCTGACCCTAACCCGACCCGAGACCCGTATGACCCGACCCGTATTCTAACTAGACCCGCCCGACCCAACCCGGGACCAGACCCGACCGACCCGTTTAACGGGTCTACTTGTACTTGTAACACCTTTCTTGAATGTGACAACTTACATTACAAAAGGTACATGTCTTAAGCCTAAAACACTCAGAAATTTCATGGCCAAATGCAGTACAATGCTCACAAAACTTGGTTTCAGCAGAAACTGGTGTATTATCCTTAGAACTCTTATGATAATTCTCATCTTTAGAAACATGGTGTGATGATCTTTTCTTTGTAACATAGGCAACATACTCATTGACAGCATCATAAGCCACATCATTTATTAACTTATGACGCTCAACCTTCTACAACATGCCTAATGCCTTAATGATAGGTGGCAAAGAATCCATGGATAGAAGATTAGTTTGTACTTGTTTAAACCTAGAACTGAGTCCCATCAGCAACTGTATAAGTTTTGCTTGTGTCTCTCTGTGAACCAAATTCTTAAGCATCTGGCAACTACACTTAGACATTGCTCCGCAAGAACATTGAGGGATAGAGTCCATTTGGTCAATATTCTCCCAAAGACTTTTGGTTTTCCCCTAATAATCCAACAATGAAATATTATCTTGAGCAATATTACTCAATTCTCTCTTTAATTCATACAGTTCCAAAATATTCAACTGCCCAAAACGTTCTGAAATATCAGACAAAAGACTTCTAGCAGATGTAGAATATTGAAAGTTATCCCTCAATGGCTTCTCAATAGAATTTCGGATCCATCTATGTGTGTTACACGGATTCACGATCCGTTCCAAACTGTGGTGCACGGGGAACCACAGATGGAGAAACGAGGGACAAGCGTAGAAATACGCATTTATGGAGTTGCCACCAACTTTTGTGGAAAGTTGGAACCGTTCGAATACTTTATGCCATGTCAAGACACAAAGTGATGACATGAACACTAAGAAATCGTTACCCTTAGCATTCTATGTCTAGAATGACTCTCGTGGATGCCAATGAACACGGATGTTCACAGAGATCTGGAGTAAGGGGTGAGGGTACGTATTAGGAAGTTCTTTAATCAAACACCTAATCCCGCCCGCCTCGATAGCGGCCTCTACTAATGATTAGGGAAATTCTTCTGTACTCGATATTTTGTCGGTTATATGCATGCTATGCAACATCCACAATTTAAGCCTAGCATGTGAGCTTAAACTATGTCGGTGAACATGTAGTTTTAGCATTCAATTGAATCGAATAGGAATTAGATTGATTGCATGTGAGAAAACAATAAACCATACAATTTACAATCATTGAATAAAATACAATAAATTACAAAAGAATTACAAAGATTACAACGGATCTTGGGATCCATGTCGGAAATATATCCAAAAGAAAGATTCAAAGAAAAGGAAAAGAATAAGAGATTAAAAGACGGATTAGCAGTGATATTAGAATTAATAGTCGATTAGTTACATAACTAAACTACGTCGAGGGGAATCAGAAAGTTCAGGGACAGAAACCAGCTCGGAACAGGCGCAGCAGTGGCAGCGTCCTCTGGAAGAGGCGCACCACTCTGTGCGTTTGTTCCTGAGTTGGTTTCTGGCTGTGAAGCCAAAATCGCATTCAGTTAGCGTTCGTTGGTGAATTTAAGGTTTATTACGGATCTACAAGTCGAATTGAAGTGATTTAATAGATTAAATTACAAGACTAAAACCCTCTAATACTAATTATTAGGGATCTAAGTCAAGACAAACTATCTAAATATGAAATTATATTAAAAGACGATTTATAAGAAATAATAAAAAAAAACTAATAAAGGTTTTGAAAAGGTTTAATATAAATCCGACATAAATCTTACATAATTAAATACAAAACAAAATACAAAAGACGCGATTAAACACCCTCAAACTTACATGTTGACGAAACGAGATTAACTAAGTTGCATTTTAGTGATAGCTCGACTCGAATGTAAAGAAATTGCCCTCGTAAGAGGATTGAAAACCAATTAAAAGATTGATTGAGTGTAGTTGGTCAAATTGGTAGGTCAATGCAAAACGAGACAGGTACCCAGAATGAACTGAGCTTACGTGGTCGATTGATCATCATCAAGCACGTAGTTGTCAAAATGCTTAGAGGAAGGTCTAGAATGCAAAGAGAGAGAAAAGAAGGGGCGGAACACTCGCGTGTCGTAAAAGTGAGCACGAACCTCTCCTTTTATAGGGAGAAATCCGAAGAGTTTTGGAATAACTCGAACACGGAAAGAAATCTAGAAAATATTCCGGAAACAGGAAAAACGAACTAGGGAAGAGGCGCAGCAGACACTGCGACTCTTTGAAGAGGCGCAACACCCGCTGCTTCATTTCCCAAGCAGTTTCCTACTTTGAAAGAAAGATTTCCGCGTTTCTATTATGGAATTGCGGTAGATTTCGAATTCTTTCTAAATAAAATACGGATATATTTTACAAAAAAGAATAAGTTTTGAAATATTAAAATATCCGGAATATTCTCGAGCGTTCAGACTCGGTTTCAAAAGACGGTTTATAGAAAATGAAGCGGTTTTTGACCCGGACTCCAAATAAACTCTAATGACTGTCTAAACGACCGTATCGGCACATAGATGACGACCAAGGGGTAGACACAACTGTTTGAGCTGTCACTTGACAATAAACTTACCAACTGTCATAAATCGTTTCGCATACCAAACATGCGGCCGAATCATCAATCTACACAATGAACAAGAATGTCGCACCTAATCCAGGAATTATAGCGTTTATTAGTCTTAGAGGGTATGGTTCACTCACCAATAATAAATCCGACCTTATTCTTAGACAGGAGAGCCCATATAACCTCCCTCTGCCAATGGAAGAAGGGTGTGTCATTGAAGAGATACTTAGAAAGCTTCAAAATTGGTTGATCAAGAGGAGACAAATACATCGGATCATCAACAGGCGATTACATGGTTTCTTCAGACTCAGAATTTGTAATTATTTGTGAAGTTTTGTAAAAGAAACAGAGATAGTATTGCGGAAGTTGTTTGTGTTTAATACCAAGATCGTTACCACTGATACCATATAAACTTCATTATTCCATTAAAGAACAATGAATCATATTATGATAATGATTATAAAAGAAACTTAATATTGAGATGTTTCAATGATTGAAGATATGAAAGAATTTGGAGAAAGAATTAAGTAATTTGTCTTATAAAAATCTGAATATTACAATGATGATTGTTGTGTGTATATATATATATATATATATATATATATATATATATATATAGAGATAGGTTCTTGTGAGTCCACCCTTTTTTTTGAGTCCATGAGTCCTTATCCTAGCCATTGGATGAGGGAGATGGATGATGAGATTGTAGAGACAAAAACACACTTAACACTAATCATTTACCTATGCACTAATTAATCAACTTTCTCTCTCTAGCCTTTAGTTAATCACTTTTGAGCACTTTTGAGTTTCTGAGATTTATGAGTGTAACTTCAGCCCCTATTTGTGTAACTTCAAACTAAAATGTGATTTCGACTATATAAATTTGAATTTATGAAATTTCAAGACAAGTTTATGTGATTTTAGACTTTTTATGATTGTAACTTCAGTCATTACGAGTGTAACTTCAACCATTATTTATGTAACTTCAAACTAAAATGTGATTTCGACTACATAAATTTGAATTTATGAAACTTTAAGACAAGTTTATGTGATTTTAGCCTTTTTATGAGTGTAACTTCAGTCATTACGAGTGTCACTTCAACCCTTATTTGCGTAATTTCAAATTAAAATGTGATTTCAACTATATAAATTTGAATTTATGTAACTTTAAGACAAGTTTATATGATTTTAGCCTTTTTATGGGTGTAACTTCAGTCATAACGAGTGTAACTTCAACCCTTATTTCTGTAACTTTAACCCAAAATATGATTTCGACTATATAAATTTTAATTTTTGTAACTTTGACAATTTATCTGATTTTAACATTTTTATGGATGTAACTTTAGTCTTTACGCGTGTAACTTCAAACCTTATTTGTGTAACTTTAATTTTAAGACATATATGTGTAACTTTAAGACATGTTTAGGTAACTTTTGTCATTTTTAGGTAACTTCAGTCATTTATACTAAATGTGATTGTGTATTTTAATTTGAATTCATGTAACTTTAAGACATGTTTAGGTAACTTTAGTCCTTACTACTATGTAACTTTAGTCATTCCTAGTGTAACTTTAGTCCTTATTAGTGTAACTTCAGTCCAAAATGTTGTAACTTCAGTTTAAAATGGTGTAACTTCAGTCCAAAATGGTGTAACTTCAGTTTAAAATGGTGTAACTTCAGTCCAAAATGGTGTTACTTCAGTTTAAAATGGTGTAACTTCAGTCCAAAATGGTGTAACTTCAGTTTAAAATGGTGTAATTTCAGTCCAAAATGGTGTAACTTCAGTCCAAAATGGTGTAATTTCAGTCATTAAACAACATCAATCAACTAAAACAAAACAAAAAAGATGACAAATGAAAATAGGACAAATATCATCAACAAAAGAAAATTAAAAATTAAAAGTAAATCTGAAAAAATAAAAAGTAGATCTAGAAATGGGTGTTATTATAAAAAAACGAGATCTAAAATAAATAAATAAAAACATAAGAAATGGGTATCATTTTGCTTTGAGTATTCCACTCCACAAGCCCCTCCCTTCCATTATCCAACCTCCTAAGGTCGAGTTGAAGACCCTCCCAAGCCATTTAAAGTACATCTTTCTAGGGGACAAGAACACCCTACCACTTATCATTTCAAGCACACTCACCGAGGACCAAGAAGGCAAATTGGTATCACTACTTGAAAAGCATAAGGAAACATTTGGGTGGAGCATAGCGGACCTGAAAGGGATAAGCCCGGTGACTTGCATGCACAAGATACGACTTGAAGTGGATGCCAAACCGGTCCGACAACCCCAAAGGAGGCTCAATCCACCCATGGCGGAGGTAGTGCAAGAAGAGGTAATTAAGCTATTGCAAATGGGTATCATTTTCCCTATTTCCGACTCTCGTTGGGTTAGCCCAACTCAAGTCGTACCCAAAAAGGGAGGAGTGACGGTAGTCAAGAATGCACAAGGAGACTTGGTCTCCACCCGACCACAAACCGGTTGGAGAGTGTGTATTGACTACCGCCGCTTGAATGCGGTAACATTGAAAGACCATTTCCCGCTACCATTTATTGATCAAATGTTAGAAAGATTAGCGGGGAAAGCTTTCTATTGTTTCCTTGACGGTTACTCGGGGTATTTTCAAATTCCAATCGCACCCGAGGACCAAGTCAAGACCACATTCACATGCCCATTTGGTACATTTGCTTATCGTCGTATGCCCTTTGGTTTGTGCAATGCTCCGGGAACTTTTCAACGGTGCATGTTGAGTATTTTCTCCGACTATGTAGAACGAATCATAGAAGTATTCATGGACGATTTCACCGTCCATGGGGACTCCTATGATGCATGTCTAAAACACCTTGCTCTTGTCTTAGAGCGATGCCAAGAGTCTCACCTCATTTTAAACTCCGAAAAATGTCATTTCATGGTGACTAGTGGCATCGTTTTGGGACATGTAGTGTCGGAAAAGGGGGTTGAGGTGGATAAGGCTAAGGTTGACATTATCAAAACCCTACCTTATCCCTCTAACACCCGAGACATTAGGTCTTTTCTAGGACATGCCGGTTTCTACCGGAGATTTATTAAGGATTTTTCCAAGATTGCTAACCCTTTATGCAAGCTTTTGCACAAAGAAGCGGAATTTGTTTTTGATGACAAATGTAGGAAAGCATTCAATGACTTGAAGGAGAGATTGGTCACCGCACCAATTATTCAAGCACCACGATGGGATCTTCCATTTGAAATCATGACCGATGCAAGTGACTATGCATTGGGAGTGGTTTTGGGTCAAAAGAGTGACAAGGGACCCCATGTGATCCAATATGCTTCTACCCTCTTGAATGATGCTCAAAAGAACTATTCCACGACGGAGAAGGAATTCCTTGGTGTGATTTATGCTCTAGAAAAATTCCGATCTTATCTCTTGGGCACAAAGGTGATAATCTACACCGATCATGCCGCCATTAGATACCTTGTGGCAAAGAAGGATGCAAAGCCAAGGTTGTTGAGATGGATTCTTCTTCTAAGTGAGTTTGATGTGGAAATAAAAGACAAGAAAGGGGTGAAGAATGTGGTGGCGGATCATTTGAGCCGGCTAAACCATGAAGGAAGACCATCATGCCCTCTTGAGGAGGTTGAAGGAGGTCTCCCTCATGAGTCACTTTATGCTATACAAGTGGAGGAGCCATGGTATGCTACCATGGTCAACTATTTGGTGACAAAGCGGCTCCCAAGCCATTTCTCTTCTCATCAAAAGAGCAAAGTCAAATCCGATGCCAAGTACTATACATGGGATGATCCTTACTTGTGGAAGTTTTGCCAAGATCAACTTGTGAGAAGATGTGTGCCCGAGAGTGAGATCCCTTCCATCTTACATCATTGTCATGACTATGCTTGTGGAGGACATTTTGGGCCACAAAGAACCGCTAGAAAAGTGCTTGAATGCGGTTTCTTTTGGCCAAGCCTTTTTAAAGATGCCCACAAATTTGTAAAGACTTGTGACCGATGTCAAAGGGTGGGGAATTTGACAAAGAGAAATGAGATGCCACAACAACCTCTTTTATATTGTGAGATCTTTGATGTGTGGGGAATTGATTTTATGGGCCCTTTTCCAAATTCCGGTGGTTATTTGTACATCCTCTTGGCGGTAGACTATGTGTCAAAATGGGTTGAAGCCATTCCTACCCGCACCGATGATGCCAAGGTAGTAGCCATTTTCATTCAAGAGAACATATTCTCTCGGTTTGGCTTTCCAAGGGCTATCATTAGTGATAGGGGGACCCATTTTTGCAACAAGGTGATTGGAGGCCTTCTCAAGAGGTATGGGGTGAATCATAAAATTTCCACGGCCTACCACCCACAAACAAACGGGCAAGCCGAACTCTCAAACCGTGAAATTAAAGGAATACTTGAAAAGACGGTGAATCCGGATAGAAAGGATTGGAGTAAGAGGCTAGTTGATGCATTGTGGGCATATAGGACCGCTTTCAAAACCCCCATTGGCATGTCCCCATTCCGTCTCATCTATGGCAAGGCTTGCCACCTCCCCGTGGAGGTTGAGCACAAAGCCTATTGGGCTATCAAATCTTTCAACCAAAACCAAGATGAGAGCGGTATGCACCGGAAGCTTCAATTACAAGAACTTGAAGAAATTCGCCAAGATGCTTATGAGAACTCTTCCATCTACAAAGAGAAAACAAGAAGATGGCATGATGGGATGATAAACCGTAGAGTTTTCAAGGAAGGTGATAAAGTTCTTGTGTTCCAAAACCGGTTTAAGCTCTTTCCGGGCAAGTTGAGGTCAAGATGGTTTGGACCTTACACCGTCAAGAAAGTGTTTACTCATGGGGCTATTGAAGTGGAGGGGCCCGGGGATGGAAAGCTCCTCAAAGTGAATGGCCACCGTCTCAAGCACTACTTCCAAGGATGTACCCGGGAGGGGGAAGAAGAGGTCTTGCTTGAAGACCCCATTTATCAAAGTTGAAAAGCTTGAAATAGCTAAGTCGAGCCATCGACTCTAAATAAACGGCAAAACATGTACATACTCTATCCTTGTGAATATTTCTTTGAAGTTTCTTTGTTAAATCTTAGCATTTAAGTTGTTTTAAGTTAGTTAGACATTGCATCAAACAAAATTTTTTGAAGTTACTAACGGTTTTGTGAAGTTTTGCGAGTTTTTGGCCGCCTCGGGATGCGTGCCACGGATAAAAAGTTCGGGAATCGATGGAATTTAGATATTGGAGGTTATTATGGACCATTGAAGTGAATTTGCAAGTATGGAGGTGTTTGGAGCACTTAGCAAAAATTTTGCTAAGTGCAAAAGGCAAGGTGATCCGGCAGTGAAGGACGCAGCCTGCGTCGTAGGACGCAGCCTGCGTCGTGACGACGCAGCCTGCGTCGTGACGACGCAGCCTGCGTCGTAGGACGCAGCCTGCGTCGAGTGCTGATTTCGTTTATTTTCCAAATTCTTGCCCGTGTTCTTCATAAAACACAAACCCCATCTCTTTTTTTTTGTTTTTCACGACAAACACACCCAAAACCTACCCCAATCCCTCAAAAATCCATCTTTCTCACTCAAATCTTCCACAACTTTCATCAAAATCAATCCCATTCTTCATCCTAATCATTTTTCTACACTCAATAACCCCAACATCAATCTCACTCACCCTAAAACTCAGAAAATCCGTCTTAAAAAACCTAGATTTTTTCCCTCAAATTCGTTTTTTCGGGTCTTTAGTTGGGTTTTTAAGGCTACTTGTCGAATTCCTACCTATTCTAATCATCAAGGAGCTTGAATCTTGTGGAAAAGCAAAGGTATAACTTCATACTCGACTTTTTCATTATCCTTCAAGTTTTTGCTCGAATTAGGCTAGCTTTAGTCTTAGGTTGAGTTCCCCTTTCCCCTTGCTTGATTGTGTAGTTAGGATTGGATAAAGTTTTCTGAGTAAGGTAAAGAAATTCAACAAACACTAGCTTTTTGAGGTGTAGAAATTGTTGCACACCAAGTGTTTGTTGAATTGCTTGAGCGAAAAATCTTTCGAGTGATTGCTTGTTATTGTTGTAGTGTGTTGTTTGTTACATTTTGCAGATATGGCACCAAAGATCTCTAAGTTGTTTGGCAAGGGAAAAAATAAGAGGGCCGCGGTGAGTGAGCCCGACACCGAGGTTGAAGCGGTGTTTATGGGCTATGAGAGGATGCAAGCTCAATATAAGAAAATTTGGGATCAAATATCCACTCACCCTCTTGTAGCAACCAAATTCTTTTGCCCAACCACCCTCCATGCCTTAGGCATGTTCAACTTGACAAGGGACATGCTAGCTAAAGTAGGGCTAGAGGCTTATCTCGAGCAAAACTCCTGGGATTACACCTATAGGAGTTTTGCATACGAGTTTCTAGCAACCTTGTCGGAGTTGGATGTGCCCGAAGGTGCGGAGAAAGCCTACCGATTCCGATTGAACCAAACTTGGCATGAAGCCCCAACTTCCGAAATCCGTCAAATCCTAAAAATCACCAAGCAACCGGTAGACATTAGATGCCCAAGGGGAAAAATGCACCAGATGTGGGATAACATTGCCGATGACCATGGCCCGTCTAAGGATGCCAAACTGTCAGCCATCACCCACCCCGTACTCCGCCTAATTACTAGGTTCCTTACCACCATTTTCAACTCCGCGGGAGAACCCACCAAAGTGCCGGAGAAGATCCGGCTATGTTTGTGGACTATGCTTCCGGAGGGGGTAGGGATCCCGGATTGGGCCGATTTGTTTTTGAGAGCTTGCATCAAGCATAGGCAAAAATCGGCAAGGGCGAGCATCCATTGTGGGGGGGTAATTTCTTTCTTGGTAAGGCATTATGAGGGGGGCATTCCTAATGGTCAAGCGGTGAACATATGTAGGGGTTTGACGAGGTACAACTATCTTGGGCTAGAAGAAGTTCACATGTTTAAGACTAGCAAGGAGCAACCCTTGAAAGGGTTTTGGTTGGGAAGTGACGGGCTAAGCTACATGAAGTTGCCTAGACCTCAAAACAATCCTTTACCTAGAGGACCCGCGGCATGGGATTTTGTTTGTCCTAGGGAGGAAAGTTTGGGGGTAAGTAGTGCGGAGGCGGAGGAGGAGGTAGAAGAAGTGCCTTTGAGGCAAAGGAGGGTAAGGAGAGAAGGTGGTGGGGGAAGTGAGCATTTGAGAGAGGAGATTGAGATCCTTGCAATTGAGCAAGGCCCTTCCCAAACCACCAATTTTGAACAACAACAACAACAACAACAACAACAACAACAACAACAACAACAACAAACACAACAACAACAACAACAACCACCACCATTTCATTTCCAATCACCATTACAAAGCCACCATGATACCGACACCCCCATGTTTGATGCGGAGGGTCGTTCTAGCACACCCGTGGAGCCATGGCAACAACAAATGGCTAACTATTTTGCTAGCACCAACGACGTCTTGGCACACATTAGCGGGAGGGTGGATGCCTCAAACACTTGGCAACAACTTCAAGGAGGTAGGCTTGAGAGTTTGGATGATTGGCACAATGGTGTGGAGGAGAGGGAGAGATTGAGGGCGGAGGCCGAGAGGGCTCAAAGTGAGGAATGGAGGAGGATGCTAGACGGGCAAGAGGAAGCCCGCCTATGGAGAGAGCAACAAGATAAAAGATGGCGGGAACAAAATGGAATGTGGGCCACCCAAAATGCTTGGAGGGAGCAAGCTACGAGCCACTTTAACGTTCAAAATGAGCGCCACCACACCTATCTTCACGACTCCTATGAGGATGCGGTGGCACATGAGGACGTCTATGGCTTAGCTAGCTCTCTCTTTGGGATGTCCATGCAACAAAACCCGGGCTACCCTTTTCCTTACACCCAAGCAACCCTTGATGAAGGCATGGAGCGAAGAAGGCGGATTAGAGAAGAAAGGGATAGGAGGAGAAACCGAGGAGGTGCCTCGGGGTCTTCTCCTTTCGATAATTGATGAGGTAACATTTTTTTCTTCTCCTCCACAATGAGGACATTGTGTATTCTAAGTGTGGGGGAGAAGATTGTACATAGTTAGTTTGTTTTGTTTGATGCATTGTAAAAAATTTTTTTTTATGCCTTTATTTTTGAAGAAAAAGAAAAAGAAAAAAAAAGAGAGAAAAAGAAAAGAAAAAAATTGAAAATCCCGGCTAGGTGAAAACCCACAAGGGTGGGCACCTAGGCAAGATTGGGAAGGTGGCCGAGGACGGAATGAAAACCCGAAAGGGCATTCCGGGCAAAAGGAAGAATCGAGTTGCGAGCCACCAATGAGAGGAAAGGAAAAGCTAAGGTGAAAACCCGAAAGGGCACCTTAGGCAAAATGAGGGATTTTCAAGAAAAAAAAAAGAAAAAAATGAAAAAATGAAAAAAATTTGAGCATGATTCTTCCTATGATGAGAATTTTTGGAGAAATAAGAAGGGAGTGATAAGGAGGAAATTTTGGAAGGAGGCTAGTTTAGGACCCTTTTATTTTTATTTTTGAGTCACAAAACTTTGTTTCAAATTGGTGGATTGTTTTGGTGGTCGCTTGGTTGTGCAAATTGTGAAGTTTGGGGCCAACCAAGTAACCATGATTTGCATTAGTGGAGTAATAAGGGGGTGATATAAGGAGTGGATTTGTATGGAGGTTGTTGAGGAAAGACCATCTCGCTATGCCTTGGGATAAGGCAAAGATGGTCATACTACTTTATTTGGAGCTATAAGGAGGGAGGAATTGAGTTGAGTCGGAGTAGGTGGCATGTCGTGTCCTTAGTCTTGAGGGATGATATAAGGAGGGGGAGTGAGAGAAGAGTGTCACAAGAATTGAGTTTTTTTTATTTTGTTTTTGTCATTGGTGGATTGTTTAAGAGGGAGTATAAGAAGGGTGTAGTGAGGGAAGAGAGGTCAATACCTACACACACACTTTGTTGGGCTCGTGTCTTTTGTGCTAATCTCGAGTTTACTCGGGACGAGTAAAAGTCCAAGTGTGGGGGTGTTTGACAACGTCAAATATTGTCGTGTCTAGTAGCAATTTTTAGAGTCTTTCGTCTTACTTTTTACGGGTCATTAGCTATGTTTTATGTTAGTTTTAGTTTTTGTAATAATGTTAATATTTAGTATTTTAAGTCATTTTTAGAGTCAAATCCCGAAAGTCAATAAAAGTCAAACCCGAAAACCCGAGACCCAAAACCCGGAAATTTTGAATGGGCTAGCAATGAATCATCAAGGTATGAAGACCAAGCCCATTGGGTCAATGAAAGTCAAGGCGGGGTCAATATCCATGGGGTCAACGAAAGTCAAGAAGGAAAAACAAGGCAAAAATCTGGCAGCGTTCGACGCAGCCTGCGTCGTAGGACGCAGCCTGCGTCAGCACGACGCAGCCTGCGTCGTAGGACGCAGCCTGCGTCATCTCTCAGCACGGGTTTTTCTCATTTTCTCGTCTTGTCTTTTGGAAGCCCACCTTTCAAGGCCCCTAGGTTTGCGGACCAAGGGTATAAAAGAAGATTTCTGAAGAGAGGCAAGGGCATCAAGCATTCAACATACAACTTCATATTTTCCCTAGCATTTTCTCTACTTTTGTTCTTCAAGTTTAGCTTTTGTAATGGGTTTTTGCATAGAAATGGGTTGTAATATGAAGACTATGGGTAGCTAATCTTCTTTTGCTTAGTGTAATTTGAACAAGTTCTTCCCTTTTAGCATTGTAAGACCTTTTTAATCCTTCCTTCTCTATTTAATTCCATTTTCATTGTTTGAATTTCATTGTTGAATGAATTGTTGTTAAGACTAACCATCTTAGTAATTGTTTGTTTGATTAAAATCACAGAAACTTGTCTTGAAGTTCAAAAATTCAAATTATTTATGTAGTCGAAATCACATTTTAGTTGAAAAGTTAATAATAATGGTTGAAAAGTTACACCGGTAATGACTGAAGTTACACTCAAATAAAAAGTCTCTAAAATCACATAAACTTGTCTTGAAGTTTCTCATAAATTCAAATTATATAGTGGAAATCACATTTTAGTTTGAAGTTACACAAATAGGGACTGAAGTTACACTCATAAATCTCAGAAACTCAAAAGTGCTCAAAAGTGATTAACTAAAAGGTAGAGAGAGAAAGTTGATTAATTAGTGCATAGGTAAATGATTAGTTTTAAGTGTGTTTTTGTCTCTACAATCTCATCCATCCATCTCCCTCATCCAAGGGCTAGGTAAGTGAGGAATCATGGATAAACAAAAATGGTGACTCATAAGAACTCTCTCTTCTCTATATATATATATTATCATATATAATATATAGATATATAATATAGGATATTATATATATAATAGGCACGTATAATGAGTCCACCTTCACAATTGATTCATGAGGTCTCATCTTAGCCTTTGGATGAAAGAAGAGAAAGGAACAAGATTAGAATCAGATGGAGGACTAAGATTAAAAGAAAAATGAATGGACAAGATTAGACAAAAATGAGTGAGTTTTATTGACTTTCACCTATATTACGAATGTAACTTTAATCATTATTTTTGTAACATCAAACTAAAATGTGATTTCGACTATATAAATTTGAATTTATGTAACTTTAAGACAAGTTTATGTGATTTTAGCCTTTTATGAGTATAACTTCAGTCATTATGAGTGTAACTTCAACTTTTTTTTTGTAACTTTAAATCAAAATGTGATTTCGACTATATAAATTTGAATTTATGTAACTTTAAGACAAGTTTATGTGATTTTTGCTTTTTTATGAACAACTTTAGTCATTAAGAGTGAAACTTCAACCATTGTTTACGTAAGTTCAAACTAAAATATGATTTCGATTATATAATTTGAATTTATGTAACTTTAAGACAAGTATATAGGATTTTTGCCTTTTTATGAGGCTAACTTTAGTCATTAAGAGTGAAACTACAACCAAAATTTGTGTAACTTCAAACTAAAATATGATTTCGACTATATAATTTAAATTTATATAGATTTAAGACAAGTTTATTTGATTTTGCTTTTTTATGAGGCGAACTTTAGTCATTAAGAGTGTAACTTCAACCATTATTTGTGTAACTTCAAACTAAAATGTGATTTCGACTACATAAATTTAAATTTATATAAGTTTAAGATAAGTTTATGTGATTTTTGCCTTCTTATGAGCCTAACTTTAGTCATTAAGAGTGTAACTTCAACCATTATTTTTGTAACTTTAAATTAAAATGTGATTTCGACTATATAAATTTGAATTTATATAATTTTAAAACAAATTTATGTGATTTTAGTTTTTTTATGAGTGCAACTTTAATTCTTAATTGTGTAACTTTAAGTCAAAATATGATTAAATTTTAACATTTTTATAAGTGTAACTTTAACTTTTATAAGTGAAACTTCATTTATTGATTGTGTAACTTTAGTCAATTATAGTGTAACTTTATACTAAAGATGTAACTTT
Source organism: Heliosperma pusillum (assembly GCA_022085475.1). NCBI lineage: Eukaryota > Viridiplantae > Streptophyta > Magnoliopsida > Caryophyllales > Caryophyllaceae > Heliosperma > Heliosperma pusillum. The sequence goes on along the minus strand of JAIUZE010039590.1, from coordinate 297 downwards.
AGTCATTAATAGCGTAACTTCAGTCCATAATAGCGTAACTTTAGTCCATAGTTGTGCAACTTTAGTACATAATTGTAATTTTAGTAATAAAACTCTTAAATGGTGATATAATATAATAATTTGAAATTTTTAAGTGACTTTATTCTTTTATAGTGTAACTTTATTTATTAATAGCGTAACTTCAATCCTTGCTTATGTAACTATAATTATAAAAGTCCTAAATGGTGTAACTTTAGTGCATAATTGTGCAACTTTAGTACATAATGGTGTAACTTTAGATCTGAAAAAAATACATCA
>JAIUZE010039585.1:0-13550 GCA_022085475.1 Heliosperma pusillum | reverse complement strand
AGTCTACATAGGCGAAATGTAAGCATCGCGTATGAGTTCAGGGAAATGTGATCCCGTGGATGCCTTTTTAATCATACTTGCCATGTACACGGTGCTAGTGCGTTTCATTTACCGTGAGAGATGTCGTCATTGTGTCGTTGTGTTTGGATGGATGATTACATGAATGATTATATGATTGATCATTTAAATGATTTGGCATGGTTTGTTGGTCGAGTCTCAATCTTATCAAACTTATACCGTTAACGGTGAGATGTAAGCCCTAGTGAGCGTATTTGGTTGCCTAAGAGTGTTCTTCCCCGAGTCTTTGTATAACATGATGGATTCGGATTTGTATTCAATATGCTCTTATCATTAAATATCGAATTGCCTATTTATCCTTATCGTATTTCACATGTATATCTATATATGCATGCTTCTACTTTTGTATTTCCTTTTATGTACGTTTAATGTGATATGGCTGGGAGAACCCGGAGTTACTCCCCACTGACTGTGGCGTTCATGTTTTTCATGGATGAACAGGTTGCTTGATTTGGATGGCTTTTTGCTTGTGGTATTTTGGGTTCGGGTGTGAGCTAGCGGGCGTTGTCCCTGGATGAAACACCTCTAGACGTTCATTAGCTAGATGCTAAATAACTTGTCTTTCGTTAACATTTTGTGAGACTACGTCTCTTGTAGTATTTTGTATTTGGTTTGTAATATTTGACACTCCTCGTATTTTCTATCTTGCATGTATAAAGGTTTTTAAAACACCGTATTTCCGCTAATTAAATCACATGCTTGTATGTTTTATTTCCGCATTCGCGAGGGTTGTCACATTGCCTATAGTATTCAACGTCTAAACTGGACGTTAACCCCCCTATTTCAACGTCCAGTTTGGATTTTTCTAGCCCAACTCGTCCTAAAATCAATGTTCAATAATCATAAAATCGACATTCAACCTATAAATCGTCTTAAAATCAATGTTCAAGAATCATAAAATGGCATAAGATCGTAACGGAAGAGAAAAAATGTAAGGCATATATTGACATATAAATCGCTTTTTTTAATCAACATATAATTCGTAGAAAAGTTAAGAAAGAAAAAAAATTAACGTTAAAGAGTTTGTATAACGTACCGATGAATCGTTGGTTGTCATTGATTACCGTTTAATTTTTACTTGAAACCGTCTTTCTTATTTTTGTTGAAGTTTTTTTTATGTTTTTGGGTGATTGTTTAAAAGATGAGAGAAAAAGAAAAAGAAGAAATGATAGAAAGAGAAAGTAGAGGAAAAGGGTAGTGTGGTCTTTTTTTTTAAAAAAACGTCGACGATTTTTATAAAACGTCGACGATGTTTCGTAGCCCTCATCTATATAATAACTATAAAAGAAAAACCACTATCTATTTTTCTGTACACGTGTCGCTCTCACAAGTAAAACTTTCCCGTCCAACGCCTAAACTACATCTAACCCTAGAATATGTAAACTGACATTATTCCTTAGCCGCCACCCACAATTCTCCTACCATTCGACTGCCTTTAATTTTCCTATCTCTGCCTCTATTCTCTCATGTGCCTTAATTCCTTAATTCCTTCCTCCAATTTTTCCAACTAAAAACTTAACCCAGAAAGTCTCTATTGATTGTAAATTATTATCTTTTTCATATATCCTTACTCAAATGTCGAGAGAAGAAATATGTTTACCATATCTTGGGTCCATGTTTTCATTCACATTTAGAGGAGATGTCACGATGGCAATTTGACGAGTTAGTGCAAGTCTATAGCTTTTCTTTTTCTGTTTTTCGACTTATCACTTGTAATAAACATTCTGCATATATAGTGGCTGTCCATTGTTTATATATGTAATTTATGCGATTGGTATTGTTAGTGGTTTATGGATGTAGTTTATATATGAGATTAATTCGGTTAATTGAATTTTGACGGTAAATCTCTAATAAAAAGTTTACTTTGTTATACTTAGATCGGGTGAATATCTTTTATATGTTTTTATTTGAATTATACATGATTTTAGTCACGAACGAATGTATTTTTAAGTTGTCTATATAATTATTTGGGATATGATTGAATACCTTATCGATTTGAATAGTGGTCTGAAATGTAAAGCAGTTCTTCAATTGAATGAGGTATTTTTATTCCAGATAGTTTTTATAAAAATTCCTATCTTTGTCATCGACCCCATCATTTTTGGTCAAATTATACAAATTTTACAGTATTACAAAAATAGAACATTGGTTTTATTATGAGATTCTCCTCTTATATTTAAAATCATTATTGTTTACATGAGGTAACACTTTGATCACTAATTAGTCAACGAATTATCAACTTCCATTTTGCCCATTTTACTACCTTTCCCAGATTACATGAGGTATCTACGCCCTCTAAATTTTTATTTTATTTTCACTTCTCAAATTATATAATTGGAAATTTTAAAAGTAGATAAATATGAAATTATTTCGTATTATCTTATACGGAGTCTGAGTAAGTGTGAAATAGGGAGTACTCTTATGAGATTGCACATCCTAAAAATAATACGGAGTATGTTTTTATTTACATATAGATTAGAAAACGTCTTACCTTTTATTTTTGTACAAGATATAATATATGTTTATCAATACTCCCTTTTGTCTTAGTTATTGTTACCTATTTTATTTTTTTGTGTCTCATTTATTTATCATGTTATATTCGTATTAAGAATGTTTTTAGTGATTGATTTTCCATTCAATAACTATAACCACAAATTGTTCTTTCGCCTCTCCTCAGCAAGACGGAGGAGTATGAAGTAGCAATGATTTGGTTACATGCTAAAATTTCTCGGATTCAATTATCCTACTGCCCGTTCAAGAAAATTCGCAACATTCTATTGAAGGACCTTCATCGTAAACTAGACGAATGTCGTACATGGACAATGTATCAACACTTGTGGCGAACGTAGAGTGCAAGTTGTTGTAATGGACTTCATATTGTATCTATAATTGAGAGTTTTTGAGATTTTACTATAACATAGTTGTTGGATTTGAATTTGATCATACCCTAATTTTAGTTTCCAACAAGTAAATAATTGATTAATGTACTTTATCACACTGAAAATATTGGAGAACAAAATATGACTTGATTTTGAGCTTATACGCCATGGCAAAATATACATATGCACAAAATAATATTTCATTTCAAGATAAATTTAAAAGTCAAAGCTCGCACATAGATTACTTAATGATATTGGATGATCTACCTAATCGACTCATCCCCAAAATCCCATTAACTACCGTAATTGAATTGACGATCTAAATACTCCAACCATTATAGTCATTAGATAATTTCATTCAGTAAGTCTTGCTTAAGACGGGTACTATCCGTCTAAAGCTTAAGACGGGTCAAATACTAGCAAGTGGTGGTAATAAAGACAAAACTTTTGGTATTTTCTAGGCAACAAGTGAGGTGATTTGATATGTATTTGACCTATCTTAAGTTTAAGACGGATAATAACCGTTTGAAATGAGAATTTGTGAACTTCATTTGCACTAGATAATAAAATAGTATACCAGTATTGTAATATCGTATTTGTCCATTATAAGTTATTTAGGTTTACTTTTGAATACATATATACCCCGCGTAACAATAAATCATTTTTATAAAATGTTGCACATTCAGTGAAATAATATTTTTAGGTCTTATTTATATATTTTATCTATATATATACCCGTGCAACTTGCACGAGTCCTAAACTAGTAATTTTTAATAAGCCCAAACTTCTACTCCCTTCGTTTTTTTATTGTATGACGTTTTTCTTTTTGGAGGCAAACATTTGACTTTAATATTTACAAAAATATACTCCCTTCCATCCAGACCAAAGGTAACATTGGGCTTTTCACACTTGTCGAGGTGCGTTTTGCAACCTGAATATCTTTAATTACACATTATTAAAAATTATAATAATTTGATATTCTTATAGCATTCATGATGATGAATCGAACAAGATCTCACATGTCTATATTTTATCTTATATATTAGAAATAATACCAAATATTCTCCGTACCCATGAATAGTGCCAAAAGCCCAATGTTGCCTTTGGTCTGGATGGGAGGGAGTATTCTTTAAAATATTATATAAATTATACCGTTAAATTATTTGCGAAAAGCTCTTTCCAGAGCGAAGAGATATTAGTAGGAATGGAAGCAAGGATGGAGGACCTGGGATCACCCACCTAGCGGGGAAGGATTCTGGCTTAGCTGTTATGCTCCCAGGCGCAACGAGGACGTTGCGTTCTTCAAGTGGGGGTCATTTCCACCCAATGAAGCGTATAACAACTGCGTCCAGAAGCGTATAACAACTGCCTCAATCACCACACGGTCACAGGGTTGCGTTGATACCACTTGTAACACCCCGACCCAACCCTGGGTCGGGAGCGGTAACTTACGGTAGCTTGCTAGGTTGTGTACATGGCCCACAGATCAACACGGTCCTTTCCAACGCATTTTGTCCTCACTCATGCGCATCCCGGAAACCTTCCCAGGAGGTCTCCATCCTAAGACTATTCTCAGTCAAGCACGCTTAACTTTTGAGTTCTCTTGCATGGATTACCAGAAAAGAAAGTGCACTTTGTTGATATGAGTAGTACTTTTGATCCCTTTAAGCACTATTCATTTAAATTTATCAATGAACCTCTTCAACTAATGTGGGGTATTACAGTCTAGGTGCAACTAATTGGAGTGTTTCTATACTTGAAACTTAAGGAGATCATTCCACAATCTTATAGCTTAAGAACAAGAGTAGGAAGGAGGCCTACTCTTGTGCCCATTTCATTCAAAACCAATGTGAGAAAACATATTTTCTCCTTATCTTTGAGTCTTATGTTTTGCATGCACTAGATCTAGGACAACCAATTAAAGAGTTAATTAGTTCATCATAAGAAGTGTCTTATGAGGAGGTTATTGAACCTAACAATTGGTATTAGAGCATATTGATGTTGCATGCAAATTGTTTATTAGTTTTTACGAGTTATAAGTAACTAAATAAAACTAGAAATTTGTGTATTATTTTATAAAGTCACAAAATTTTTATCCATGTTTTTAGTCATTTTGATGATTTATGGAAGATTATTTTTTTATTTAATGATTTTTAGTTAAATAAACACATTTTAATGAGTAAAATGAACGTTTTATGACTAACAATAGTTAAACTTCGAATATGGCCATGAATTTATTTTTCATGATTTATGTATTTAATGGTTAAAAATGACATAAATGGTGACTATTTTAGCAAAAATAGGTAAAAGGAAAGTTTGGGCATGAGGAAATTATAATATGTTGAAAATATATTATACATAGCAGATGTAAAATTATAAAATTGATTAGATTAATTTTCATATGCTTTAGGTATTTTACTTGATAAAACTGATGCATTGCGACTATATTTTTCTCTAAAATGATTCGAAATTTTTTTACCAAATTTTAGCATGATGATGTTGCTGGAAATATTCCAGAATTTACAAAATTTTTATCTTCAAATTTATGAATTAATGTAATTAAATTTGGAATTATTGCATAATTGTTATGTAAATAAGGGTAAAAAACGAGCAATAATGCACAACCGAGTTGAATTATTGTAAAAAAAAATAGTGAAGACTAATTTTTGAGTCCTAAAACAGTTAGGATAATTAACTTGGGCTTAAATTTAATTTGAGTATTAATTTGTGATTTTAATTGGTTATTATCACGCTTTTCCATAAAACCGGGTTATATACGATATAAATTTTATTAGGGCGATTTGGCACATTAATATTGCATGAGTTTTACATATAATTATGCTGCATTTTGAATGGATGAATGTCTTTTTTGGATTTATGTAATTTTGAATTATGTAATTTGTCTTAGTATGGCCTTAGTTTTAATCGATATTGCCCGAAATGTAAGGGAATATTGATTTGGTTTTAATTTTAATGTGATCTCGTATCACTTTTATTGTAATATTTTATTTACAAATGTATAATAGAAAAAGCCTTTTAATATTACTATATATTTTGTAATTATTTCTAATTTCGGAGTTTCCTAACGACGGTGCCACTCGGAAAGGTGTTCTTAAAAAGACGGTGTCCTTAGGCGGCGTGCTCATTAAATTCAAAAGACCAAAGGTGTTGGTTTCCGAATTTGTAAAAGACTATTTGATTTTCTAGTATTTTAGATAGGCCATACTAGAAATTTGCTTCATTGTTACATTATATTTAGGGTTGTTTAGAAACTACCTTTTATTTAGGGTCATTTGTGAGCAACTATCTTTCATTTTTTTTTTCTTTCAACTACCTTGTTTTTTTTTTTTGCAAAAAACTTCCAACAATCAATTTCCGACGAAAAAAAGTCATTTTTCCGGCGTTGACTTGCTATTTTCTTCATTTTTCACACATATAATCCATATTTCTCCCTTTATTCACTCAACAAAGTCTGAAAAACTTAATCTCCATACGCAACACCTTCGCAAAGTCTCTTCTAAGCAATACAGCGCATCAACCATCACAATCTCCCTCTCTATTTCCGTCGTTACCTTAACTGCCACCATCACCTCCGCCCTTACATTCCGACAACCTTATTGACTATTCATGATTCATCAACTTAATGTTTATCTCAGTCATATTAAAGTCTATCTTTCTCTATTCATGATTAAGATGGTGGGTATAAGAAAATTAATGAGATAGTTGACAAGTGATCCTATGTGTGAATCCTTGATTATTTTCAAATAGTTAACACTAGGAGTTGATTTTACCCATAATAGATGATTGTTGATGAAAAAGAATTTACCATGTTCAGCTAAATGTCGATGGAGATTTTATTTTCATGAATTAAAGCTTTGATTCGGCTAAGAGATAGACAAATTAAGGTGATTAATGTTGGTTCAATCAATCTTTTCCGTCTATTATTATGATTATGAAGTAAAGAATTGGATTCAATATGAAAATGGTAAGTCAACGTTGGAAAGTTGACTTTATTCGCGGGAGGTGCATTTTTGGTAGTTTTTTGCAAAAAAAAGAAATGAAAGGTAATTGAATGCCAAAAAATAAATGAAAGGTAGTTGCTTGCAAATGACCCTAGATAAAAGGTAGTTTTTGAACAAAACACCTTTTATTTATATGTCACATGCATGACAAATCGCCATATATATCACATGCACGTAATATCGATTCTTCGACCGAGTCAATTACAATTATCGTGAGTTCAGCTAATTAGTTCACTTAAAACGAGATAGATAATAAATTGACATGACCTCTTCTAAATAATAATTGAGATCAAGTATTACCAAATACTAGAACCCATGAGCCTCAATTTCATAAGGAAGTAGGCTCGGCTTACCGGGGTGCTAAACTTGTTACGTTGGGTAAGTGGGGTAATAAAAGGTTATTACATTGAAATTTGGGTTGAGCTTAACGGAAGTATTCATGACCGTAGCCGCATGTGTTTCGGGCTTAAGATAAATATTAAAGAAATTTTTATCGACCGAGAGTTCTAGAAGTAGAATCGATTAAAGAGTTAATCCACCGAATTATATTAATTAGGGATGAATTGGCTCACCGTACCTGAGTTGATATGAATTTGGATCTCGGTATCATTTATAATAGGTGGGTAAAGGTCACTATATAAATATTCAACTTGTTTAAAATATTTACAAGTATTTAAAATAATAAATGTTGACATTTCAATTTTCTCTAATTTTTGTAGTCTAAACTTGTTTATTCGCAATGGTATCTACCGTCCCACCTCCCGCACCAACTCTTACCACCGTGTCATGGCTTAGATTCTCTATGGATCGATGCAAACTCGAAAATAATGGTTCTAATTTCGCGGATTGGAATGGCCAACTTCGCCTAGCCGCCGAAGATGATGGTAAGCTTCGTTACCTCACCGAGGCTTCTCTCAGCGCTCCTAATGCGAGGTCAACTAACGCCGTAAGGGAGGCCTATGAGACCTACCCAAAAGAAGTCGGTCGTGATCAAGAATGTCTTGATCTTCTCTATGGGTGACGAGCTTCAAACGAATGCCATAAAGATGAATTCCACATGTGAGATCTTCACTAAACTCATGACCATGTTTTCACGAGCTCCTAGGATTGTTAAATATGAAGCGGCGTCTTAATGTTTCGACCTCAACATGTATGATGGTCAAAATGTTAGCCCCCACGTGCTCAAAATGATTGAGCATGTCAAGGTATTCAAGGAGCAAGGAATAGTGATTCCTGAGCAACTTGTGATTGACCGTGTACTTCACTCCCTAAACCGTATCAAAGGGTTTGTTAACTTTAGGGTGGACTTCAATAGGCAAAGCATCATCACGACTCTCCATGATTTGTACAAAATGCTTGTGCAAGCCAAGCGTGATATGGGCTACAATGCTGGCACTAGCAAAGATGTTTTGAACATCAATGCCAAAAGCATAGGAAAGTGCAAAAGAAGTGGACACAAAGGGAACAAGCCCAAACCTTCTAAAGACAAAGGAAAAGCTATTGGGAATAGTTCTTCTGAGTCTAAGAAGGGTGTCGCCTCCAACGACAAGTGCCATGATTGTAATGGTATAGGCCATTGGAAATGTATTTGCCCCCAAATATTTGGGAGATATTAAGACTGGACGAGTTCTTCGAACACCAAAGTAGGGGTCAGGACTGGAAACAAGAAGCACACAAAACAAGACACACAAAGGATAGAACCATGACTTTAAGACTATCAAGACTAGCACTGATAGACCTAAACTCAGTAAGTCCTAAGCTTAATTCACTCACTAAGACTAGCACAAGTGAATGTCTTAAGCTCAGTCCAACAAACTAAGACTAGCACAAGTTTGTTGAGGGTTTTAGCTAACCAAGACTGGCACAAGTAAACAAGCAATAGATTAAATACTCTAAGTCTTCATTCAATCATATTATGAGTATTACATAGGAAAAAAGGCTCTTTATATAGAGCATTACAAGGAGATCTCTACAACTCGATTAAAGTTACATCTAAGGGCTTGAAATAGCCTTACAATGACAACAAAACAGGTTCACAAAACTCTCCTAATGAGACGAGCTGAAACAGACTGCAAGTCTTCAGAAAAGTTGCAGTAAAATTAACATTGTCTCTTTCCTGAAATGGCAATGTTGTTCAGAGCTTGTAGCTCCTTGGTCTGGCTGTTTGCAGCTGATCCCGGGCCCTTGAGAGGGGCTACTATGACCTTCTCTAAGACCTTATTAATGTTAAGACTTGTCAAACAAAATGAAGATGCCTTTCGATGGATTGCTTGGCCTTTGTGCCTGACTGGCTTCCTGTTGTGACCCTTGAACTTCTAGGCTGTTTTAGGTGGATTTCTAGGAACTTTTAGGAAAACTTGTCCGGGACTTTTAGCTATCTAAGGACCTCAAATATATGGGAAAAGGAGTTGGAGCCCTTGATTGGATATTTGCCTTAGGATATCTGGCCTGGAACCCTGTTATGCCTGAACTTCTTCTTCCCGGACTGGCTGAATGGTCTTTGATCTTGTAGTTCTGGATGATAGTTCTTGTTCTAGTGTCTTGACATGTTCCTGTGAGGATTGAGGGTGTCCTTGTGGCGCTGAGCCCTTAGCCCTAGCCCCTGCTTCACTTCTTCCAGTAGGTAATAGTTCTCCCGGATGTTAATGTTATTGATATTGATCTCAACTTTGGTATTTTGATACAAGTTGTAGTTCTCATCCTCCTAAATTGATTTAGGGCACGAGAAAAAAGACAAGACAAAGCAAGATTGAGGGGATCTCCAAGATGAGAAGCTAAGGTAGCCACCACATAGAGGAAACCTATAGATTGGCTTGGCGCTATTTTGCTATTTGTCTTCCTAGTTATTTTGAATGTCGTTTTGAAACTTTTTTATTTCCGTGTTAGACATGGAAACTAATTTTTATTTCCATTTTGAAAGACAATTGTTGTACTTTATAATGATGGTTTGGTTTTCAACCCAAGTCATTATATTTATAGAATTTTATGTTCTTAAACTTTTCATTATACAAAGTTAATGTATCGTAAACATAAAGTATTGCGACTAATTGATCATATGAGAATATATAATGATTTGGATCATTATAATCACCTAAGTTATGAATTGTATTCTCACTTGTGGGCTTGTCACTAAGTATCACAATCTATTTGAATTAAGAAAGATCAACTGCATAGTTAAATCGAGTTTATGAACTCACATTTGGGGATTTAGAATCCATAAAAGCCCAAATATAAGATCTTTTAAGGCCAATACGACTCCATACGAGCTATGGAAAGGATAAGAACCCTAAATTTGTTCAAGACATGGATGAAAATCAAAGTATTTAGCTTAGATAGAACAAGTCTATTGAATAGGTAGAATACAAAGTCTAAACAAATAAGTCTACTATAGATCGCTCAAAGTTAATACGAGCATTTTACCCCTTTAAACCTAGAGAATAAAGCTGTTTGTGGCAGATGAACAAAGCTCATGAAGCTATCCTTAAGAGAATTTTACTCATTTAAACCTAAAGAATAAAGCTGTTTGTGGCTCATGGTGCTATCCTTCAAGAAAATATGTGTATCTTCAAAAGGATAGAGTGGGAGAAAATTTGTCACAAACTATTTTTTGGATAGGGAGACAAGAGAAGATGTTCTTAAGTCGCCCAAGGTTAGAGGCTAGTAGTTAAAAAATTTTAAATTTTGAAAGTAATAAGACTATGATCTATGAAATGGCCGTTACTAGCTCCAATTCGAAATGGTTGGATAAGAGCCTCACGATCCAAGATGGAATCTTTGCATATAAATTTACCTAGAGAGTTTTGGAGCTCTCTAGGATAAATAAAACTTTAAGGTAAAGATTGCATATATAGACATATATATGTCTTCATATATAAGTTAAAATATAACCATCTTTGAGATCCAAGTTATCGTTACTACACCTCATTAAAAGTATATGTGTGACAAGTAGTTGTTAGAAAAGGGTGTGTATATGACACAAACATAAATTGCCATACAAAGCTTAAGAGATCAATGTGTGATCCTAAGAAAGCGCTTAAGAGGTTGTAATGATTGTTTCATGATAAGAGAGAATGGTTTCCTCGAATTGTCGAAGAGCCATGTTTAGTGGGAGTTAAATTTAGTGGGAGCAAATTGTCTTCCATGTCTTGTATGTAGAAGACATATTATTCATTGGAATGATGTGCTGACACTGTCTTCCGTGAAGGTGTGTTTGGGATCATTTCTAGATAAAAGACTTGGAATAGGCATATCGTATCTGAATTATCCAATATCTATAGTGATAGATAATAAGGGATATTGGCATTAGGATAAGAATTTTATATTGATAAAGATCCTTTATCTGAGGATCAACGAGCTACGAAGGTATTTCATATTGATGAAAGTGGAATAACTTTGAAACTGTCATAATCATTCACTGAACCTAAGGGTTGTTGATCACATAATGATTACTAATGTTTCCGCCATTAGACCAATCATATATGTCATGATATGAACATACTTTGATGGCTTATATGCTTGGAGCATGACAAGTCAATAAAAATTCAATCCACTTAAGAGTCATTGGATAGCCTTTAAGAACATCCTTGAGGTTCTCGAGGAGAACTAGGGATATATTCTTATGTTTGGTAGTGATAACTTACTTATGTGCTAAAGGTCACACAAAACCCAAGTTTCAAACTAATAAGGATTTATCGAAATCCTAGGGTAACATTTTTATGTTAAATTTAAAGCGAATAACTAAAAAGTATGATTGGAGAGTCAATCATTAAGAATTCTACAAATGGAGTCTTAGTACATTACGATAAGGATGAGGTGGCTTATAAGGAATTAATAGTAGATCATTTCACCAAGATACCTATCACATAGTTATCATGATAACAAATGGGAGCATCTTTCAAGTTAAAGAGCCCAACTCTAAATAAGATCTAGACATGTACTTAGATGAATTCGTGTCATTAAAGATGACATTGAATAGAAGGAAAAGGAAATTCATAAAGTTGGAATAGATTGATGTATGGTATATCCACTACCCAAGCTTTTATTGCATTTGGAAAAGATTGTCATATAGTATCATGGAACTTGTATACTTTAGATGATAAGATATGAAGCAGTAACATTGTGTTGATTGTTCATATATGATAATCACATTTATCGTTTGAGTTTCTAAAACTCATTTTTTTGCTTTGTTATATCCAAATAGGTTGTAGTGACAACTTTGAACCCTATTAAAGTGAACTGGATTAACATAGCAATGGCCCCTGGTTGCTTATATGAGGTGACGTCTCCAAGTGACTGGAGTGTGATGTGATTGATGGCAAGTTCAAGTGCCATAGGGTCATAAGAGATGACTAGTAGATCACATAGGTTGACTGTATGGGACACTTCATCGGGCATTGACCGCTTATAGAGTTGTGGCAATTCATATAGCCTGGTCGTGGTGAGAGCTATTATAATATTCTTTTTGAGACAATTATTTAGACTAAAGACTTTTCACCCAAGTCGACACAGTTTCTGATTGACTTTGATTTTTGCCCCAAGCCATTCTTTAAAAAGGGGTGATTGGGCAATTTTTGGGTCATAAAGAACCGTGAGTGTACGAAGGGAATACTGCGATAGGAATTGTCCAATCCCTTGTCAGGGTTATCCAATATCTCAAGGCCACTCGAAGAGTAGTGAACTGGAAATGTGTGGCCACGCTTGGAAGGTATCTACGGTAGATAATTCATGTCAGTCAGTTACTCTCCAGATCAAGGAAACCACTCAAGATATGATCACATGCAAGTACAACATGCAAGACACCTTGCATTGAGTGGGAGATTCTAATAGGACAATAGAATTGGTGACGAACACTTGTTTCAGACAAGTGGGAGATTGTTGGAGTAAGTGTCCTCAACAATAGTGCGATCACTTAATTAAATCTCAATACATAGGGCTACTAAAAATTATAGTCAACATATCCACATTAATTGGTAACGATTGACTTACTCGAGTTTGACGTTACTGTCGTATGACGGTGGTTATCAGTTGATCTCTTGAGGTCACACCGAAAGGACGATTCCCTAATCATGAAAGTTAATTAATTGTATAGCGTTACAAATTAATTAATCCCTTAATTTGAACAAGTTTATATTATAAGTACGAATTATATCTTATTGTAATATGATTAAATAAGATTCAATTTAGTAATTTAATTGTTATATTACTAAGAATGATTAATGTTTACGTAACATTTGAGATAAGCATAATTGATTGATTATAATTACAAATAGTTGTAGATTATATTAACCAAATATGAGATGACCCATTTTAGATACATGTAATTATAAATTATTACTTAAAATGTTGAGTATAATTTATTTGTAATGACATGTCACAAGTCACATATATGATAAATGACAAATTAAAAAATATAAAATAGAGTCCATTTTACATGTAGGGGCCGGTTGTAACAACCCGAAAAGTACCCTATTTTTCTAGTAAAAATATTTACTAACACTTTTCAGTAGAACTTAAGTTTTTAAAATAAGAATTTTTGTTCCGAGTCTTATTTTGAAATTCCGCGTTCGTATTT
>JAIUZE010039581.1:0-13823 GCA_022085475.1 Heliosperma pusillum | reverse complement strand
AACGGAATCTTATCACTATTATTGTTGTTGTGTTCATTATTTCTTGTCATTGGAATTATTTGTGTTGGCAAAAGATATTATCTTCGTGTAAAAGTTTCTGTCCGCGGTGGGTGAGGCAGCACTTCGGTATTTTGGTCATAACTTGCTCGTTAGACCTTTGTTTGAGACGTGTAATATGGCGTTGGAAAGCTAAGACGAAGGGCTACAACTGTTTAGTTGAAGCTGTGAGCAGATTCAGTTATTTATCATCCTTAAAATGGGCATTAATATGATGCCAGTGTGTTGAAAGTTTATGAAGATTTATAAAAGAATGGTATTATCTTCAATTTTAGTGCTCAATTCATTCTAGTGATTAAGGTATGTTTCTATGACTTTCCTTTACAAATATTTATGTTGATAAATATAAAGGCTTGGTCAATTATGCCTTAATGGTTGGTATGTTCTAGCTACTAGTTTATTTGGTAAGACGCGATTAAATGTCATATCTATTATCTTGGTAAATTATTTTTTTTAATTGATTTCAAAAATGTGTGATTGAAATTGTTCCAAGATTTGATTGACAAGTATCTAGAATGGTTGAGTGCCTAAGATGATGTTATGCGTATAATATATTTATATTGCAAAATATTTTTCACACATTTGGATCGATTTTTTTTTTTCATTATGAGATGAATAAAAATTGATACTTGCGTGATGAACCATATGTGGGGGTTAAATATTTTGGGTTTCAATTGATATATTATCTTTGACATTTTTGTGTGACAAACAATTGAGAAAAGTTATTTGTCAAAACTTCATAAAAGTAGTTTATGGAGATTATAAATTATCTTGTACGATTATATGAGAACCAAAAGTTGTGATGATTTATTAAATGACTAATGTGTATAGTTTGTTTGAACGATTGTGTTTGTCACTAATTTGTGGCGTGACAACATGTGGGGGAAGACGTTCAACTTATTATTTGATAAAATTATTTATCAAGTTTTGAGTTGATACTTGATACTTGATACTTTATAATATGTGAAGAGTATAAGTGTATCTCTAAGAAATATTTTGTGTGTTGAGTGCATATAATAAGATGATTATATGTTTATGCGTAATAAATTGAACCAATATATTTTATTGGTTATGCCGATAAATAATGGTCGTGTAAGGTTCAATTAATTATATTATACTTGAAATATATCACACAATATGAGATTATGATGATTGTTATGATGTGATTAAAGAGTTAAATTCTTTTTGTAATATGTTGATTTCCAAAGAGAAAATGTAAGTGAAACAATCATTGAGATTTGTTGTTCTTAAATATAAGAATGATTATTTACATTTGTTCTTTTAAATGGCGTAAGAGTGGAGCTCTATATAAAATAAGAACAATGTTGTTTATGAGTTATATGATAACATGTTTTGACTATTATGAGAAGTCTTAACGTATATAATCGTTGTTAATTCAATCGAGTTGATGCAGTTAGTACGTTCTGCTTGTGTGCTCATTACCAAAACTTGTTCGTCTGGTGAAACAACTAGATGTAATATTGAGAGTTGCACTATGTTGGATTTTTAGAAGGATATTTGATTGAGCATAAGGTAATGATTAAAGACAATATGAGATTTATGGTGAGTACATTTTCACCCTTATGTTGTTTTTATTATAAGTCTATTGAGAAGACTATTAAAAGTTTATAACCTTGTTTATTGTGTAGACATATTTTTGCTCCTAACCTTATAGGATAAGATGTAAGGTGATTGTGAAAAAATTACTCAATTGTGGGCGTGATGTTTATATTAATATGATGCTAATTTCAACTTGATATTGCTAAGAAATGATGTGTATAGTGAATTGCGAATTTACACATATTATGCAAATTTGAGAAAGTTGACTGAGAATAAAATGCTCACAAATGATTTTTGAGAAATTTGAAGTGGAGCATCTTATTTATAAACTTAATGGACTAATAAAGAAATAAGTCCTAGAGTTGTCGAGGGGAATGGGGCTAAAGCCTATTGGTTGAGTAATTTGTGGTGGATACCGGAACTTGCTTCTGCGAGGGTGGTCTAACGAAACCATAGAGAGACTCACACTTGTGTACACAACCCATTCCTATGACATGTACACTATTATTTTGGAAGGTTGAGCTTATAGCCCAATCATCACTACAAGAAAACAACATTCAGGCGACCGATATTGGCAACTAATTTCAGTCGCTAAAACGAATTTGGCGACTGAAATCAGTCGCCAAGACCCAGTCGCAGTCATTAGTCGCCAAATAAAATTCGGGCGACTAATTTCGGTCGCCAAATTTGGCGACTGAAAAAAGCGTCGCCAAATTGGCAACATGGCGACTGAAATCAGTCGCCCAATTTGGCGACTGAAAGGTGAAGTAGTCGCCAAATTGGCGACTGATATCAGTCGCCATCAGTCGCCATTTTGGCGACCACTACAGCCTTCAGTCGCCAAATTGGCGACTGATTTCAGTCGCCAATCAGTCGCCAAATTCATTTTAATTTGTAAAAATACAGGGGGTTTGGCGACTGAAAACAGTCGCCAAAACACCTGTTTAATTGCACGAAAAATTTTGTTTTCATCCTGTCATTTCATTACCATACCATACCTGCAACTACAATAGAAAACAACCACAATTTCACACATTTACAACAACACGATGAGAAACGAACATCCTCATATATATCAAGAAAATTGTTTCAAGTTTACAAATCTTTTTAAAGGTTAACAAAACCAAGTTTAAACAACCACAATTAACAAGTTTCTAAACTAATATCAAAAGCCAATGGTCATATTGGTTTCGGCTTGCATACCACCACCTCCATTGCCTTCATCATAATCTCGCCGCAAGGGAGGCGGACCTTGGTTGCAGCTGTTGAACATGGTTTCCCAAGCCTTAAATTTGTCCTTCATTATCCGGAGTTCCTCATCCCTTTCGGCGTTTTTTCTTCTTTCTTCCTCAAGTTGGGCTTGGAGTTTTCCTACGACTCCCGGCTCGTAGGTTTGTTTTGAGCTGGAAGGCATTCTTCCCCTTGGAGCTTCGTAAAATACGTCTTTAGCCGAGCCAATTCCGTACACATTCCCTTCTTGAAACCCTTAACCAAGTCGAACCAAATCTCGTTATCGGGCTTGTTGGGTTGCCTAACTTTCTCGGCCAAAAATGATTTCTACAAAATATAAACATTGTTATTAAAAATAGCTACAAAATTTGAGTAACATTCAAAAAAATGAACTTATTGTAAAAATCCAAAAATGGTTTGAAACTTACATATAGTTCCTTATCTTTTGGCTTTATCCAATATCTTCTATTGTCTTGGAGTCGGGAATGGGTGTCAAGGAAGAGCTCCGGAGCCGTGGGCGTGTTAGCTTTTTTCTTCTTACCCTTCTAAAAGAATAAATTAAAGACTTGTATAAGAAGATTTTAATAATAAAAAGAATTTAAGTTATAATTTTCAAATGGACGAAAAAGTGGAAATTATAACTTACACCCAAAACTAGGTCCAAGAAAGATCGAGATCCTCCGTGATGTGAAGGCTCAGCCGCTTCATCTTTCTTTCCTCCTCTTTTATTTGTAGATGCTTGGGCCAACTTAGCCTTAAACTCCGGAGTTTCACGATATTTAAGCATATCTTCATATGCACCACCTACAATTTAAATTAGTATTATAAAATATGATAAAATGTGTTAAATTATAACTATATACAAATAACAAAAAAAATATTAATACCTCTCATATGCTCCGGCTCCTTCTTACTCTTGACAACCTTATACATATTGTCCCTTAACCGTCTGGTGCATGTCTCATTGTACCTTTGGCGTACAATATACTCTAATCCCGCTGGCCAGTCAAATGTTTTCTTCCCTCTCCATCACTCGGATGACACATCTTTCCCGGAGTACGAGGATTTTCCTTGTGCCATCTCATTTGTTCGGCAATGTTTTTGGTAGCAAACATTCTTTGAAGTCTAGGAGCTAGAGGAAAGTAAGTTACGGGATTTTCGGGTATTGGTTTCTTACTCTTTTCACCTCTTTTTTTTTCATTCTTTCCTTTTTTACCCTTCAAGACAATACTTCCCTCAATTGTCTTATATCTAGCCTTTTGACATTTACTACACTTGTCAAGCAAAGCATCATCCTTCCAAAAGAGCATACATTCATCGGGACATGCATCAATCTTGTAATGCGGAAGTTGTAGACCTTTCACTACTTTTTTGGTATTGTAGAATGATCGGGTCATGACATTATTACCGGGGATAACATCCTCAATCAAAGAAGCAATGCCATCAACACAATTAAATGGCAAATTGTACTCACATTTCAAAGTTACTATCCTAGAGGCGGCTTCTAACAATGACATTTTGCTCCCTTCATATAATGGTTTTTCACTTGCCTTTAACATATCAAAAAAGGCTTTTGCTTGTGGGTGTGGTTCTTCTTCATTCATTGGTATATGATCATTATTGAAAATATTAGACTCAAAGGCATCAACTACCATATCTCTATATGAGTTCTCATTTTGTGGGATTTGAGATTGTTCGGGAAGTGAAAAATAAGATTCTCCATGAGAAATCCAATTGTAGTAGTTTGGACAAAACCTGTTTGTATAAAGATGTTCTTGAACCTCAATGTCATGTAGATATTTCATGTTTTTGCATTTAATACAAGGACACCAAAGTTTCTTTACTACTAAATCATACTCGTCTTGTTGTTTAGCAAATTCAATAAACTCGGCAACCCCCTTTATAAATCTAGCGGTAGGACGTCTTTTCTTATCAAGTCTTTCTTCGTACATCCATGTACGCTCCAATCTCTTCATTTTAATCTAAACATCAACCAACACAACAAGTACAAAAAATACTAACACTAATCAAAACCCCAAATATTAACAACACTAACACAAACAATCATATTTATCAAAACCTTAATACGAAATACACTAACACAAATCAAAATTATCAATACTAACAAAATAATATTAATAACACTAATATTATTAACATACTAAAACTAATCAAAAAACACTAACCAAAACCCCTATACTACCAACACTAACACAAATCATGAAAATTATCAAAACCCCATTACTAACAACACTAACCCAAAGCAAAATTAACAATACCAACAAAATTAATACTAACAACACTAATAATATCAACAACACTACCACTAATCAAACCCCAATACTAACAACACTAATTCAAACTTACAATTTTACACACTAATTCAACCTTTCAACCAAACTCTAACTAAAGAACCGCCTAAAAACCTAAAACTAACATCACAAATTACACCATTATCAAAAACCCCCATTACTCTAAGGATTCCATTTCACAACACCAAACATCCTACAAGAAATCTTGTTTCAGGCGACTGTTATAAGACGACTGATACAAGTAATCGCCAATTTAGCGACTGAAAATAGAATAGGGCGACTGAAATCAGTCGCCAAATTGGCGACTGAAACCATCCTCTGAATTTTATCAAAAAAACTCGGGCGACTGAAATCAGTCGCCAATTTGGCGACTGATAAGCCATTTGGCGACTGATTTCAGTCGCCAATTTGGCGACTACCTTATCAGTCGCCAATTTGTGTATTATTCCAGAATCGCAAAACTCATCCGCCACTCTATACTTTACCAATTTCCTTCAAACACCCGAAAATCCCCATTTCCTTTACATAATCGCCACCACCACTACTCCACTCCCTTAACCACCACTCCGACCACCACTCCGACACTAGCTCCACCGGATCTTTGTGCTCTCCTTCTTCTTGTGTTGCTTTGTTTCTTCTAATTGGTGAAGGTATATTTGTTCTAATTTCAATCCTTCAATTAATTTAGTTTGTTTGTTTAATTTGTGATTCCTACTTGTATTTAGTTGATTTTATATGTTTATATAAACATTTGTGATGATTATTGGTTTAGATGTTAAGTGTTTGTTGTAAATTGAATCCTTAGATTAATTGGGGGTTTTTGATTAGTGGTAGTGTTGTTGATATTATTAGTGTTGTTAGTATTAATTTTGTTGGTATTGTTAATTTTGATTTTGGTTAGTGTTGTTAGTAATGGGGTTTTGATAATTTTCATGATTTGGGTTAGTGTTGGTAGTATAGGGGTTTTGGTTAGTGTTTTTTTATTAGTTTTAGTATGTTAATAATATTAGTGTTATTAGTATTATTTTGTTAGTATTGATGATTTTGATTTGTGTTAGTGTATTTCGTATTAAGGTTTTGATAAATATGATTGTTTGTGTTAGTGTTGTTAATATTTGGGGTTTTGATTAGTGTTAGTATTTTTTGTACTTGTTGTGTTGGTTAATGTTTAGATTAAAATGAAGAGATTGGAGCGTACATGGATGTACGAAGATAGACTTGATAAGAAAAGACGTCCTACCGCTAGATTTATAAAGGGGGTTGCCGAGTTTATTGAATTTGCTAGACAACAAGACGAGTATGATTTAGTAGCACTGAAACTTAGGTGTCCTTGTATTAAATGCAAAAACATGAAATATCTACATGACATTGAGGTTCAAGAACATCTTTATACAAACGGGTTTTGTCCAAACTACTACAATTGGATTTCTCATGGAGAATCATTTTTTTCACTTCCCGAACAATCTCAAATCCCACAAAATGAGAACCCATATAGAGATATGGTAGTTGATGCATTTGAGTCTAATATTTTCAATAATGATCATATACCAATGAGTGAAGAAGAACCACACCCACAAGCAAAAGCCTTTTTTTGATATGTTAAAGGCGAGTGAAAAACCATTATATGAAGGGAGCAAAATGTCATTGTTAGAAGCCGCCTCTAGGATAGTAACTTTGAAATGTGAGTACAATTTGCCATTTACTTGTGTTGATGGCATTGCTTCTTTGATTGAGGATGTTATCCCCGATAATAATGTCATGACCCGATCATTCTACAATACCAAAAAAGTAGTGAAAGGTCTACAACTTCCGCATTACAAGATTGATGCATGTCCCGATGGATGTATGCTCTTTTGGAAGGATGATGCTTTGCTTGACAAGTGTAGTAAATGTGAAAAGGCTAGATATAAGACAATTGAGGGAAGTATTGTCTTGAAGGGTAAAAAGGGAAAGAATGAAAAAAAAGAGGTGAAAAGAGTAAGAAACCAATACCCGAAAATCCCGTAACTTACTTTCCTCTAGCTCCTAGACTTCAAAGAATGTTTGCTACCAAAAACATTGCCGAGCAAATGAGATGGCACAAGGAAAATCCCCGTACTCCGGGAAAGATGTGTCATCCGAGTGATGGAGAGGAATGGAAGCGGTTTGATATGCTTTACCCCGACTTTGCTGAGGAACCCCGTAATGTGCGACTTGGCCTTTGTACGGATGGTTTTGCTCCATTTGGCCAGTTTGGTAGAAAGTACTCTTCTTGGCCCGTAATGGTCACTCCATACAACTTACCACCTTGGTTATGTATGAAAAAACAATTCATCTTCTTGTCACTAATTATTCCTGGTCCTGATAATCCAAAAACCGCCTTAGATGTTTATTTGCAACCTTTGGTGGAAGAATTGAAACAATTGTGGGAAGTAGGTGTGCAAACATATGATGTGTCTTTAAAGCAAAATTTTCAACTAAGAGCTTCATTGTTGTGGACCATTAATGATTTTCCCGCCTACGGTATGCTATCTGGATGGTCTACCGCGGGAAAAAAGGCATGTCCTTGTTGCATGTACCAAAGCAAAGCATTTTCGCTACCTTGTTCCAAAAAAGTGAGTTGGTTTGATTGTCATAGACAATTCTTACCGGAGGGGCATGCCTTTAGGAGCAACAAAAAAGCTTTCAGAAAAGGTAAAGTGGAGCGGAATCATGCTTTAGATCGACTTTCCGGGGGATAAGGTGTGGGATATGGTTTGTGATTTGTCACGTACTATTGATTGTACTAAAGCAGAGACGGAGGTGCTGAAGAAGAAGAAAATTGGTTGGTTTAAAAGAAGCATTTTTTGGGATCTTCCTTATTGGAAGACGATGTTAATTAGGCACAATTTGGATGTAATGCATATAGAAAAGAACTTCTTTGAGCAACTGATTCACACGATTATGGATGTAAAGGGAAAGACTTGTGATACTGTTAAATCACGAGAAGATTTGAAGACAATTTGTCATCGTCCCAATCTTCACATTCGTAGCGATGAGTCTAAGCCAAAATCTATTTTTACACTTGACAAAGCTCAAAGGAAGGTATTATGTGAGTGGTTAAGAAAGTTAAAATTTCCTGACGGATATGCATCCGATTTTAGTCGATGTGTTGATATGAAGGAGCTAAAGTTGCAAGGCTTGAAAAGTCATGATTGTC
Organism: Heliosperma pusillum; assembly: GCA_022085475.1. NCBI lineage: Eukaryota > Viridiplantae > Streptophyta > Magnoliopsida > Caryophyllales > Caryophyllaceae > Heliosperma > Heliosperma pusillum. The sequence goes on along the minus strand of JAIUZE010039581.1, from coordinate 5,486 downwards.
ATATCTTCATGGAACGATTATTACCTGTATCTTTGAGACATCTCCTCCCCACTCCTGTGTGGAATGCAATTGTTGAGATAAGTCAATTTTTTCGAGATTTATGTTCGTCTTCAATATGTGTTGATGACATGATTCGTCTTGAGGAGCAAATACCAGAGATATTGTGTAAGTTCGAGATGATATTTCCTCCATCATTTTTTAATTCCATGGAGCATGTACCGATACATTTGCCTTACGAAGCCAAAGTTGGAGGCCCCGTCCAATATAGGTGGATGTATCCATTTGAAAGGTAAGATCACTAAGTAGTAATTAAATTATAATTATTATCGTACTATCTCTTTAATTGATTTAATATTTATATACTAGTCTTAACAACTATTAATCCCATCAATTATTGAATAGGTTTCTTAATCACGTGAAGAAGAAAATTGGTAACAAAGCTCGGGTTGAAGGTTCAATATGCAATGCGTATTTAACGGAAGAGATTGCAAATTTTTGCTCTCTTTACTTTGAAAAACATATTGAAACCAAAGCAAAAAACTTGAGTGTTGATAAAGCGGATGAACTTGAGACAAGTTTACCCGAGTTTTTCCAAATGCATGATGATGAGGGTTGTTCATCAATTGGGGGAACAAGATATTTGGATGACAAAGAATATGATCGTGCTCACCTTTACGTTCTTTCTAATTGTGAGATTTTGGAATCATATGAAACGGAGTTTGTGAATGATTTCATTAAAGCACATCCTAATGTGAATAGAGATGATGTTTGGAGTAACCATGAGGATCAATTTGCAGCATGGTTTCGGAACCATGTAATTGAGTTAAATATCCAAGATGATTTGATAAGGACTTTGGCCTTTGGTCCTTCACGAGAGGTGAAAACGTGGAATCGTTACTCGGTCAACGGATTTAATTTCCATACATTCAACTACGGTAAGAATAAGGCTAGGTGCAATTATGGTGTTACTATTTCTTCTCTTGATGACAACGAATACTATGGTATAGTTGAGGATATCTTTGAGTTGAGCTATAATGGGCGTGAGCGTTCTTATAATACTGTCTTATTTAAGTGTGAATGGAAGGATAACTCTGTGGCCGGTATGAAAGTTCATGAACGTTATAAAATCGTCGAAGTGAATCATACCCGGACATACTCAAAGTATGATCCATTTATACTCGCACATCAAGCCAATCAAGTATATTTCGCTTCTTATCCAAGCACGAAGAATGATCGAAATCAAAAGCAGTGGTGTGCAATCTTTAAGACAAAAGCACGCTCACAAGTAGATACAACTTTTTTTCAAGAAGAAATAGTATCTAGCGGGTTTATGTTGTCTCCACCTGATGAGGACATTTATGAGAATGGAAATGAAGAGGGTGAGGATTTAGAAAACGAGGATGGTGATGGTCAAGTTGACGGTGATGGTGGTGGTGATAGTGATAATGATAATGAATCAAATGGTGATGATGATGATGACGAATTTGATGATGATAATGATTAATTGGGTAAAGATATATTTATATATATTTTAATTATGTTTTTTATGTTATTTGATGTTTTTTTTATGTTATTAACAGTTTATGTTTATGTTTATTTTTATGTTATTAACCGTTTCTAACAATTTGAATATTTGTGTAATTGTAGATGGCAGGAGGTCGAGGTAGACAACGTGGCGGCGGTTCAAACAGACGCCGTAGTACTTCTTCAGTCGACGAGGAGGAGATGGAGATTGTTGATGAGCAGAGTCCGGTAGTGGTCGAGGAATCGACCAATGACGATGAGTCCTCGGATCAGACATCGGAGATCCAGTTCACCCCGGAAGGGAAGATGATACTTGATCCCGCGGGTTTTTGGTAAGACAACGACCAATGTCTTTAATTTATTATTTTATAATTATATTACATTATTTAACATAAATGCATACTATTCCATAATTTATTTTTCAGGTTTTCGTCTCAAAAGGTTGTACGCGGTTGTACTCAGAGTACAAAGATGAAGATGACGGGGGTTGCTCCTACTTGTTGGACAAAGGCTACCTCTGCACAAAAAGAGGAATGGTTCAATAATTTTAGGGTATATTATTTTTGTTTATATTTTCTTATATTATTATAGTTTTCAATTAATAATTTATTTTACTAATACTTACCTTTTAAATTGTAGAAAACATTTGACTGGCCGGCCGGAATAGAGTATATTGTACGTCAAAGGTACAATGAGACGTGCACTAGACGGTTAAGGGACAACATGTATAAGGTTGTCAAGAGGAAGAAGGAGCCGGAGCATATGAGAGGTATTTAATTGTTTTTGTTATTTGTATATAGTTATAATTTAACACATTTTATCATATTTTATAATACTTATTTAACTTGTAGGTGGTGCATATGAAGATATGCTTAAATATCGTGAAACTCCGGAGTTTCAGGCTAGGTCGGCCCAAGCATCCAAAAATAAAAAAGGAGGAAAGAAAGATGGAGCGGCTGAGCCGTCACATCACGCAGGATCTCGATCTTTCCTGGACCTAGTTTTGGGTGTAAGTTATAATTTCCACTTTTTCGTCCATTTGAAAATTATAACTTAAATTCTTTTTATTATTAAAATCTTCTTATACAAGTCTTTAATTTCTTCTTTTAGAAGGGTAAGAAGAAAAAAGCTAACACGCCCACAGCTCCGGAGCTCTTCCTTGACACCCATTCCCGGCTCGAAGACAATAGAAGATATTGGATCAAACCAAAAGATAAGGAATTATATGTAAGTTTCAAGCATTTTTGTATTTTTACAATAAGTTCAATTTTTTGAATGTTTAACTAATTTTGTAGCTATTTTTAATAACAATGTTTATATTTTGTAGGAAGCATTTTCCGCCGAGAAACTTAGGCATCCCGAGAAATCCGATAACGAGATTTGGTTCGACTTGGTAAAGGGTTTCAAGAAGGGGAATGTCTACGGGATTGGGTCGGCAAAGAACGTATTTTACGAAACTCCAAGGGGAAGAATGTCGTCCACCTCAAAACAAACCTACGAGCCGACAGTTGTGGGAAGACTCCAAGCCGCACTTGACGAGGAAAAAAGAAAAAACGCGGAAAGGGATGAAGAATTAAGGATAATGAAAGAAAAGTTCAAGGCTTGGGAAAGTAGGTTCGACAATTGCAACCAAGGTCCGCCTCCCTTTCGGCGAGACTATGATGAAGGCAATGGAGGTGGTGGTATGCAAGCCGAACCCCATATCACCCTTGGCTTCTGATATTAGTTTAGAAACTTGTGACTTGTGCTTGTTTAAACTCGGTTTGTTAACATTGTAGAAGATTTGTAAACTTGAAACAATTTTCTTTATCTATATGAGGATGTTGGTTTCACATCGTGTTGTTGTAAATGTGTGAAATTATGGTTGTTTTCTTGTATACTTGCAGGTATGGTATGGTAACGAAATGGCACGATGAAAACAGAAATTTTCTTGCAATATCACAGGTTTTTTGGCGACTGAAATGTTCATTTGGCGACTACTTTCAGTCGCCAAAACCCCTGTATTTTTGCAAATTATAAGGCCTTTTGGCGACTGAATGGCGACCGAAATCAGTCGCCAAATTGGCGACTGAATACCTTGGTAGTCGCCAAAATGGCGACTGATGGCGACAGATTTCAGTCGCCAAATTGGCGACTACATAATCTTTCAGTCGCCAATTTGGGCGACTGATTTCAGTCGCCATTTCACCAAATAGGCGACGCTTTTTTCAGTCGCCAAATTTGGCGACTGAAAGTAGTCGCCCGAATTTTTTTTGGCGACTAATGACTGCGACTGGGTCTTGGCGACTGAAATCAGTCGCCAAATTCATTTTAGCGACTGAAATTAGTCGCCAATATCAGTCGCCTGAATGTTGTTTCTTGTAGTGGGCATTTAACACAAAATCATATCATCACAAAAGTTTATATAAACATATAAAATCAACTAAATACAAGTAGGAATCACAAATTAAACAAACTAAATTAATTGAAGGATTGAAATTAGAACAAATATACCTTCACCAATTAGAACAAACAAAGCAACACAAGAAGAAGGAGAGCACAAAGATCCGGTGGTGCTAGTGTCGGAGTGGTGGTCGGAGTGGTGGTTGACGGAGTGGAGTAGTGGTGGTGTCGGTTTTGTAGAGGGATTGGGGTTTGTTCGGCTGTTTGAAGAAAAATTGGTAAAGTGATTGTGTTCGGTGGGATTTGCGAATTCTGGTAAGGTAGGGGTTTTGGCGATTGATTTTGGTAGTCGCCAAATTGGCGACTGAAATCAGTCGCCAAAAGGCTTGTTCAGCCGCCAATTTGGCGACTGATTTCAGTCGCCCGTGTTTTTTTTATAAAATTTTCAGTATTGTTTCAGTCGCCAATTTGGCGACTTTTTTCGGTCGCCCGAATATATTTTCAGTCGCCAAATTGGCGACTACTAGTATCAGTCGCCTTATTACAGTCGCCTGAAACAAGATTTCTTGTAGTGAATTTTGGGTGGTCCTTGTGAGACGGACTTGATGAGATCACCGTAATGATGGAGGTTGAGATATTTCTCTTAATGAATCTATATCCCTATGTTTGGGTGGTCCTGTTGAGAAGGACTTGATGGATTCACCGATTGCTATGTTAAGAGGTTGAGCCTTAGAGCTCTTAATGAATCTATATCCCTATGTTTGGGTGGTCCTGTTGAGAATGACTTGATGGATTTACCGACTCATATGTTGAGAGGTTGAGCCTTAGAGCTCTTAATGATTCTATAGTTCATATGTGAGTGGTCTATTTGGAGATAGACTTGATGGAATCACCTAAGTGAGTGTGAAGGATTGGCCTCCTTCTATGAGAGCCTAGGCTATCTCTCTAGAGCATTCATGAGAATCCCAAGGTTCATTTGGCCATAAAATTTGTTGGATTGTATCGCGGAACTTGTTTGGAACTTAAAGTGAGATATGTGTTTGAAATTTACCCCGGAGTCTAGGAGTTCAAGATTCGTTCACTCTCTAGATGATGAAAGAATCGTTTCATTTCACTAACGTGTTAGTTCAAGTCGAAAGACACTAATACTTAAGTATCGATCTTTATTAATATGCTCAGAATTTTTGTATATCCTTTGCATTAGTGGGGGATTGTTGGAAGTAATGCTAAGGCTAGAAATATTGTCTAGATACATTATTTCATAGAGATGCCTTCCATTGTCTTGTAAAAGCATCTCACCACTACTTGCATGTATTTAGCCACTAACTCCATGTTTTTGGCTCATGTTTATGGTATTGGTTATGCCACTAACTTTGTTAGTGTTGTGCTAATTAACCACTATAAATATGAGAAGCTTGTAGTCATTTGATATACATATCTTCCATATCATCTACTTCTTCTCTATGATAATTTTGAGCATACCATATGAGTTCCAACTCCTATTTGTTGAGTACACAACTTTTAGGAGTGTTGTGTGACCTTGGGGGACGACGTCTAAATCGATTTGTACCGTAGTCGGG
>JAIUZE010039576.1:0-10980 GCA_022085475.1 Heliosperma pusillum | reverse complement strand
GGTTATTTGGAGGAGGAGTTGTACATGGTACAACCCGAAGGTTTTATTGATCCTAAAAATCCTAAGAAGGTATGCAAGCTTAAGCGTTCCATTTATGGACTTAAGCAGGCTTCTCGGAGTTGGAATCATCGTTTCGACCACGTGATAAAAGAGAATGGATTTACTCGATCAGTCGAGGAACCATGCTTATATATCAAGTCGAGTGGGAGCAAGATTGTCTTCCTAATATTGTATGTCGATGACATACTCTTGATTGTGAATGACATACCTCTCTTAACTTCGGTAAAAGTTTGGTTAAAGAACCATTTCCAGATGAAAGATCTGGGCCAGGCACAAAGAATTTTGGGGATCCGTATCTACCGAGATAGATCACGACGGATGTTATCCCTCAGTCAGGAGTCTTATATAGATAAGATTCTTGAGAGGTTCAGCATGACCAAATCCAAGAAGGGGAACCTTCCAATGGTCTCTGGGATGCATTTGAGTAAAGCTCAGGCACCCAAGACATCTGAAGAGGTCGAGCGCATGAGTCGAATTCCTTATGCATCAGCTATAGGATCGATCATGTATGCCATGATATGCACGCGTCCAGACGTGGCATATGCTTTGAGTATGACCAGTCGGTACCAAGGCAATCCAGGTGAAACACACTGGATGGCTATTAAAAATATCCTTAAGTACCTACGGAGGACTAAGGATTGGGTATTGACTTATGGAGGAGAGACTGAGCTTTGCGCAACCGATTACGCAAATGCTAGCTTCCAAACGGATCGGGATGACTCGAAATCTCATTCTGGATTCGTATTTACTCTTAATGGCGTTGCGGTTAGCTGGAAAAGCTCGAAGCAGAGTGTTATAGCAGATTCTACGACTGAGTCCGAGTACTATGCTGCTTCAGAGGCTGCAAAGGAATCTATATGGATGCGTCAATTCTTACAAGGACTTGCCATAGTTCCTAGTTCGAATGACCCGATCACCATCTATTGTGATAATAGTGGTGCCATCTTCCAGGCTAAGGAGCCTTGGTCTAGCAACAAATCTAGACATGTACTTCGGAAGGCTCACATGATCAGAGATTACGTGGAGCAAAAGAAGATAGTGATAGACAAGATTGCAACGGATGATAACATAGCAGATCCTCTCACTAAACCATTAAGACATGATAAGCATGAAGGGCACGTTACTTCCATGGGAATTAAACGTGTTCCTGAGTTGTATTAGTTGTTTGTATGAATTAGACACATCTTTTTCATATACTAATAATAACTTCATCGTATTCTTTTCATATTTTGTTTTTCATGTGGATTGTATGGACAACATTGAACACCTCAAAGTGAACTGAATAACATTATATGTGTTTTGGTCCATAATCGCCTACATGAGCTTATAACTCTGGCTATTATATTGTTGAGTCGATTGATGGTGGGTTCAACGAGCCATAAGTCAAACTGTTGACTGATCGATCACAAATACGAGTTATAACGATACCTCGTAGGACATTGTAATTCGTGACAACGTTATGGAGTCCTAAATGTTTAACAACATTCGGTGCCAGGTCGTGGATAGGACGTCCATAGTGTTCCTAGAGTCGATTCTTTAGACTATCGACTGTCTCTTGAGATTAAGGCAGTTTTTGGGCGACTTTGGTTTCTTTCTCACGGTCGACCGTAACAGGAGGCCAAGCAGATTTTTACTGGTTCATTTCATACTGTGCTTACATCTGCAGGATTCGAGTTAAGGAAAATATCCAACCCTTTATTAGGTTTTTGTTATTTCTCAGGGCCACTCGAGGAGTAGTAACTAAAATGCATGGCCATGCTCGAATAATGATTCGTTTATCAGTTGAGTTACTCTCTAGTCGGGAAAACCACTCTTGATACAGATCACTGGTAAAATACAACCTTTGTGAATGCGGACTTTGCAAATTGTTTTACATTGAGTGGGAGAAATTTAAGGATATGAGAATCGGTTATCGCACATACACTTGTAAGGACAAGTGGGAGATTCTTGGAGCTAGTGTCCTCCATATTTAGTGTGATAACAGCTAAGGTTCACAAGGTATACTTTCTATTATAATCAGTTGATTAACGTTTATCGATAACGGTTGGCATGCTAGATAAGTTTGACGTTATTGTCATACAGATGGCGGTGATCAACTGATCCCTAAAAGTCACACCTAAAGGATGTGTTTGAGAGATGTGATTATTTGAGAAAATAATCATATTGATGCCTTATTAAATGACTAAAAGGTTAGTCGAAGTATTTGACTAAAAGGTTAGTCAAATGTGATGATGATACGATTATTTAATAACGATTAAATAATGTTAGCTGGTGATTAAATATTAAATTTTATATTTAATCAATGTATATATTGTTGGTCTAAACTAAATGTAAACTATTATATTGAAGTTGGCGAATATGTGTTACATGATATTATTATAGAGTATTGGTCCGGCATTACTCGGTTTATGTGACGGTCCATTACTAGTAATAATTAGAATACATATTACATGATGTACATATAATATTATATGCTAATTACCTAATAGAGGTTGAGATAAATATGGAAACTAGGGTTTTTGATTTTTATTTTTCTTTCCTCTTGAATTCTCGGCTCAAGGGTGATAAAAAGAAAACAAAAAACAAACCCTAGACTACTCTTATTCTCACGGCACAAACAGGGTGAAGAAGAGAAAGAAAATTCTGATTTTTAACTCTCTTATTCATCTCCATATTCATCATCAATAAACACACAAAATTAGAAGTAATTTTTGGGTATTCGTTCTAGCACGACGAAGGCATATCTTGAACCATCTTGGGTGTAACGATTAGGAGAATACCTACTTTGGTATTTGTTCTTAGGCCATTTACTAGGACCGAAGGTTATTTCTTAATCTCTTGTTTTATTATGCAATTTCATTTATGACTAGAAATTCATATAGTTATAATTTCATTATAATCCAAAAAATTTAAAGGGAAGTATACTGATATTTCCCACAAATGATTAGTGGGAGTAAAATATTTTCCATGTCTTGTATGTATAAGACATATTAATCATTAGGAGTGATGTACTAACATTGCCTTCCGTGGAGGAGTGTTTAGGGAATCATTTCTAGATGAAAGACTTGGAAGAAGCATATCGTATCTAAAGCAAGAATATCTCCCATGTCTCTTATGTAGGAGACATATTGGTCATTGGGAATGATTTACTGACATTGCCTTCCGTGGAGGAGTGTTTGGGAAATCATTTCTAGATGAAAGACCTGGAGTAGGTATCCAAGATCTATGGTGATAGATGAGAGAGGATACACATGATTGCTAATGTTTCCGCCATTAGGCCAATCATATATGCCAAGATATGCACATACCTTGATAAGATGTATGCTTGGAGCATGACAAGTTGATAACATGTAATCCACATGAGAGTCATTGGATAGCCTTCAAGAATGTCCATGAGATTCTCGAGGAGAACTATAAGTTTATTCTTGTGTTTGGTAATAATAACTTAGTTGCGTGTTAAGTGTCACACGAACCCAAGTTTCCAAACCTGTAAAGGATCTGACAAAATCCAAGGCTAAATTTTGTTATATTAAAAGCGAATAAATAAAAGGGATGATTGAAGTGTCAATCTTTGAAAATTCTACAAATAGAGTCTTAGTACATAATCATGAGGATGAGGTGCATTACAAGGATCTAATAAGTAGACTCTTCCACCAAGATACCCATCACGTGGTTATCATGATAACAAGTGGGAGCATCTTTCCAGATTAAAGAGCCCAACTCTAGATAGAGATCTAAAAGTGTACTTTGAAAACTTCATGTTATTAGGAATAACGATGATTGAAAAGAAAAGTAGCAATTCATAAAGTTGGAACAAATGGATACATACTATATCCACCATCCAAGCTTTTATTGCATTTAGACAAGATGACCATGAAGTGTCATGGAACTTGTATACTTTAGATTATATGATATGAAGCAATAACATTGTGTTGATTGTTCATATGTGATAATCACATTTATCGTTTGAGTTTCTAAAACTCATTATTGTGCTTTGTTATATCCAAATAGGTTGTAGTGACAACTTTGAACCCTATTAAAGTGAACTGGATTAACATAGCCTTGGCCCATAGTTGCTTACATGAGGTGACGTCTCAAAGTGTGTGGAGTGTGATGCGATTGATGGCAAGTTCAAGTGCCATAGAGTCATATGAGATGACTAGTTGATCACTTAGGCAGACTGTATGGGACACTCTGTCGGGCAGTGACCGCTTATATAGTTCTGGCAATTCATAAAGCGTGGTCATGGCGAGAGCTACTATAGTATTCTTTTTTAGTCAATTCTTTAGACTAGAGACTATTCGCCCAAGTCGACATAGTTTCTGATTGACTTTGATTTTTGCTCCAAGCCATTCTGTAAAAAGGGGTGAATGGGCAATTATTGGGTCATGAAGGACTGTGAGTGAACAAAGGGAATAGTGCGATAGGAATTGTCCAACCCTTTATCAGGGTTAACAAATATCTCAAGGCCACTCGAGGAGTAGTGAACTGGAAATGCGTGGCCACGCTCGGAAGGTATCCATGGTAGATAATTCCGGTCAAACAGTTACTCTCCAGATCGAGGAAACCACTTTAGATATGATCACATGCAAGTACGACCTTCAAGACACCTTGCATTGAGTGGGAGATTAAAATTGGATAAGAGAATTGGTGACGTACACTTGTTGCGAACAAGTGGGAGATTATTTGAGTAAGTGTCCTCAACAATAGTGCGATCACTTAATTAAATCTCATTAATAAGAATATAAAGGGATGATTAACATTATAATCAACTGATCCACATTAATCGGTAATGATTGGCTTACTAGAGTTTGACATTACTGTCGTATGACGGTGGTGATCAGTTGATCCCTTGAGGTCACACCAAAAGGACGATTCCTTAATCAAGAAAGTTAATTAATTGTATATTGATACTAATTAATTAATCCCTTAAACAGAACAAGTTTACAAGTGAGAAATATATCTTATTGTAATATGATTAAATAAGATTCAATAAATATATTTGTTATATTAGAATGCTTAATGTTTGTGAAACATTTGAGATAAGCATGATTGGTCGATTATGATTACAATTAGTTGTAGATCATATTCACCACATATGAGATAACACATTTTATATATATGTGATTATAAATTATTACTTAAAATGTTAAGTTTAATTTAGGATTATTTGTCAAACACTCCCTTTTATATACGATTCTTTGCGAAACACCGCCTTTTATTCCAAAATTTGTAGAACACTCCCTTATTAATCCTTTTTTATGTCTGTTACTCCCAAATTAGTACCTTTGGTGATACAAAGCCAATTTCCGTCTTTTTGATTTATTTGGCACGTGTGAAGAAGCAGTCATCTTCTATATCCTTCCTTGTCAGTCTGAGACTCATCTATTTCTCCTCAATTCAACTCACCCACAAATCCTTAATCTTCTAAATCCTGTCTCACCTTAAAGTTCAATCATAATTATCATAATCAAACAAAAATCTCTCACTACTCATCTCTTTCACCCACAAATCCTTCATATTCTAAATCTTAAACGCGAAATGAGCTCTAATTTGAGTGTCTTACATTTATTCATTCACCTTCTCTTCAATATGAATTAATCTTGCTTGAGTTTCAGAAATATTCCCCTTTAAACTTTTGTGGGTGAAAGAAGAAAGAGTAAAAGCGTCAAAGAGAGAGAGAGAGAGGGAGGGAGAGAGAGAGAGAGAGATAAGATATAATAGATTAATTAATGACAAAGGAAAAAAGGGGAAAAATTTAGAGTGTTACGAATTGGAGGGGATAAAATTGATCTATCTTCACACGTGGGAAAGAAAGAAAATGGTCAGGGTATTGATTTTCAGAGTATTAAACATAAAAAAGATTAAAAAGGGAGTGTTGTACAAATTTTGGAATAAAAGGCGATGTTTCGCAAAGAATCGTATATAAAAGGGAGTGTTTGACAAATGATCCTTTAATTTATTTGAGATGAGATTGTATTTAAATTAGTTAAATGCATATTTATAAGATAAATTACATGTCACATGTCAGATATGTGACAAATGACAAAATCACAAAATAAAATGGACACCCATATTAGCATGGGTGCACCGGTTTTGGTGGGATTAGGGTATGTGTTAGGTCTTAATGGTTGTTCTAATTAAGAATTAGGCAATATAATTGCAACCTAAACCTAGACTACAACCTATTGCATTGTGAAGGCAAAAAGTAAAGGCATACTAACCCTCCCCCATGGTAGTGTTGCACCGGTTTTGGTGAGTGAATAAGAGGATGTTTTTCCTCTTAATTCATTCACTTTTGATCTCATTTTTCCATATCTTCATCTCACTAGAAAATATGATATAGTTAGAAACTTAAGAAGTTTCACATAACTTATGTTCTTGTATCAATACTATATTACTAAGTGTAGTAATTTTCAAGTATTGTATACGTCTTTAAGGGTACTTGACTATTCTTCTAGTAAATCAGTAGTTGAGTGATTTGGGATAGTCTAGGTGCAACAAGAGGAAAGTTTCTACACTTAAAGCTTAAGGAGATCATCCCATAATCATTATAGCTCAAGAACAAGAGTAAGAAGGAGTCTTACTCTTGTGCCCATTTCGTCAAAAACAACATTGTGAGGAACAATTTCTTTATCTACTTTGTTTTATTTAGTTGGCATGCACTAGATCTTGAAAGAAGAGTCTTATGAGTAGGTATATGAACCTATTAATAAATTCCACAAACATAATGACTTGGATTGAAAACCAAGCTATCATTATATAGTACAACAATTGTCTTTAAAAATTGAAATAATAACCAGTTTCCATGTCGAACACGAAAATCAAAAGTCCCAAAACGACATTCAAAATAACTAGAAAGACAAATAGCAACAACGCCAAGCTAATCCTTAGGTCTCATTTATGTGCTGGCTACCTTAGCTCCCTCACTTGGAGATCCCCTTTAGCTTTCTTTTCCTTGTCTTCTTCTCATGCCCTAAATCCGATTTAGGAGGTTGAGAACTATAACTTGTATCAAAATACCAAAGTTGAGATTAATATCAATAACATAAACATCCGGGAGAAGTATTATCTACTGGAAGAACTCGTCCAGTCTTAATATCTCCCAAATATCTTGGGCAAATACGTTTCCAGTGGCTTATACCATTACAATAACGGCACATGTCGTTGGAGGCGATACCCTTCTTAGACTTAGAAGAACTATTCCCAATAGCCTTTCTTTGTCCTTAGAAGGTGCGGCCTAGTTCCCTTTGTGTCCACTCTTCTTGAACTTCCCTTTGCTTTTGTCATTTGATGTTCAAAACATCTTTGCTAGTGCTAGCATGGTAGCCCATATCACGCTTGGTTTGCACAACCATTTTGTCCAACTCATGTAGAGTCGTAGTGACGTTCTGCATGTTGAAGTTTACCCTAAAATTAATAAACCCTTTGATACGGTTTAGGGAGTGGAGTATGCGATCAATCACAAGTTTCTCAAGAATCGATATTCCTTACTTCTTGAGTATCTCGACATGCTCAATTATTTGAGTACGTGGGAGTAAACATATTGACCATCCTTCATGTTTAAGGTTGAAAAATTAAGAAGCGACTTCATATTGAATCATCCTAAGAGCTCGTGAAAACATGGTCACGAGTTTAGTGTAGATCTCTTACGTGGAATTCATCTTTATGACATTCCTTTGAAGCTGGGCATATATAGAGAAGATCAAGACATTCTTGATCGTAGCCGATTGTAACACCCCGTGTTTTATAATAATTTTTATTCGCAAACTCCCTTATTAAAATAATTATTTTTCGAATTTAATAATTTATTTCTTATTGATTGATTAGATCCATTATTTAATTATTTATGATTTTTGCCTAATTTTGTATAGGTTACAGTGTCCGTGTCCGATTTTACTATTTTAATTTATTAGCTCATTCTTTTATATAAACTCTCTAAGCGTTTTAATTATTCTAAACCCGTTTAGTAATTGGACTATCCAGCTTGTGAGCTAACTGCTCAAAAGGCCACTTAAATCTTTTTATAAATAGAAACCCTAACCTAGCTACTAGGTTGCCCAATCCCATTGTTACGTTCCCTTTTGCCGTGACTTTCCTCCCTTCGTCTATTTTCATTTTTCTCTCTTTTAACTGCATTGTTATGAATCTTTCCTTCTTCCAAATGCAAAGATAAATTATATATTTACAATCTTGGATCTTACCTTTACAATATATTCTTTTCCTTATCTTTTTATGGGATCTATTTGTATGGAGGTTAGACCTACCTTTAGGGATCTTGTTTTGATGGCTAAAGAAGGTGAATTCTATTAGTTGGCGACTTTATGGAGATTCTTATTGAAATGCAGTCTTTATTGCGTAATAAAGGTAACTAGGTGTTTTCCTTTAATTGTGTTTATAGAAAGTGAATTAATTAACATAAATGATGACTGATTATATGATTTGATGCGTGTGTAGTAATTATTATACATGTTTGATATTTTTATTTAAAATTTATATCTAATTGATTGTTTAAAATATCATGTTGTCGTTGTGGTACAAACTAGGGTTCAAGATTAGAACCCTAACCATCGTTTGTGGCTCATGGCCCTAAGAAGGTGCCGTAGGGTTTGTCGTAGCCTCCCTTCAGAGGAGAGGCTAGGGTATTGTTGATTAGGGTTTTATTTTGCTAATTAGGGTTTTGGTTTACATCATTAGGGTTATAGCTTATTAAACTATAAATTTGCATGTAAGATACCTTGAATTTACCTATTTGAGCTATAACTTTGAAAGTGACGTTATGGTGCGGTGTACTATAACAAGACTTGTTGTGGTGACATGGCGGTTTGTACCGTGGAGTTGACCCCTCGGTGATGGTGTTATAGAGGACTAACCCGTGACGGAAGAGAGTTATAGTTGATGATACAATAACCAAGCACGCGCAATGTTATAGCTTGAAGTATTATAACTTCACTAAAGTTGAGTGAAAGTTATAGCTGAAGGTACTATAACTTTGCTGAAGTTAACTGAAGGTTATAGTTGATGATACTACAACCTGACATGCTTAACTAAGATTATAGTTGAAGTGCTATAACTTCACTAAAGTTGAGTGAAAGTTATAGCTGAAAGTACTATAACTTTGCTAAAGTTAAGTGATGGTTATAGTTGAAGATACTATAACCTGACACGCTTAACTAAGCTTATTGCTGAAGTTACTATAACTTCACTAGGGTTAAGTGAAGGTTATAGTAAGAGGTACTATATATAACGTTGAATGTATACATGATTCTATGCTTGATGTTATGGTAGCTCGAACTGGAACGTGACTTCTAAAGTGTAATGCTATAGTTCAAGATAGTATAACCTTTGATCCTATGTGCTTGTTCATATGTTGTGTTATAGTTAGTTATACTATAATATTGTGAGTTTATATCTTGTTGGTTACTCTTTTCGATATAATAGTTCAGTGTGTTATACTGTTCTATGTTATGAGTTGTGATGTTATTCACATGTTTGTACAATCAGTTAAATTGTACTGTGGTTTATGGGTTATAGGCTAGTTGTATAGATGACGAGAGGTATCAGTTAAATACCGATCGGAATAAGCAAACGCTACCCTTTTGGGATTTGCCGTAGGTCTATGTTCGGGATTGGCTGGAGGCAGTTGTTATACGCTCTGGTTCCCATGTGTCGTTCGGTGTACAATTAATGCACCGAGAGTCTGGCCAGGTCTTAGACATATAGGCAGTTGTTATACGCTATACATAGTACCGCGGATGCAGTTGTTATACGTTCCACACCGATGAAGGCAGTTGTTATACGCTCCATCTGTTCAGAGGTAGTTGTTATACGCTCTGACAGTTAGAGGCAGTTGTTATACGCTCTAACGGCGTTCGTTCTATACACTATGTTTGGTAAGTGGAGGCAGTTGTTATACACTCCAATGCTCGTTATTCATTTCTTGTTATTGATGATTTATGATGATTACTATGATGACATGATTACTAATTTCTTCACATGGTTTTCATGAGTATTTTTAGTTGTTATTTATTGTTAATTAATTCAGCATGTTGTAAACATGATGTGACAACCCTCGCGAATGCGGAAAGATAAAACATACAAGCATGTGAAAAGATATGCGGAAATACGGTATTTTAAAAACCTTTAAACATGCAAGTTATATAACACGAGGAGTGTCAAAATATTACAACTAAGTAAGGAAATACAACAAAGAGACGGGGTCTCTTAAAATGTTAGCAAAGAACAAGTGTTTAGCAAAAATAGCTAATATCGTCTAGAGGTGAAAACTTCCAGGGACAACGCCCGCTATGTAACAACCCGAAATATACCCGATTTTTCTAGTAAAAATATTTACTAACACTTTTCAGTAGAACTTACGTTTTTAAAATAGGAATTTTTGTTCCGAGTCTTATTTTGAAATTCCGCGTTCGTATTTGGAATTTCTGAGAGATTTCATGAAAAGACCGTTTTAGTCATCTTTGACTTTTCTTGACTTTTAAGTCGTCTTTGACTTTTCCTTGACTTTTTAAAGTCGTCATTGACTTTTTCTTGACTTTTAAGTCGTCATAAACTTTTCTTGACTTTTAAGTCATCTTCGACTTTTCTCGACTTTTCAGTAAACTTTGACTTCCGTTGACTTTTCCCGACTCGTCTCATAAGTTTGAAGACCGAAATTTTATTTAAAAAAATAATATTTTTGATTTATTTTTATTTGGCTTTATTAAGATTTATCATAATTTAATATAATTATTTTGAATTTATTCGGAATTTAAAGAATAACGTTTACGGTTTTAACCGAACGTTATTTAACTATTCCCGACTCATCGTAACGCGCGAAATGAAACCGAAACTCGACTTTGGCATGAGTCACGCGCCCAGGTCATCGTTTTCCACTCACATTAGATATTTTAATTCTTTTGA